>JAJONI010001723.1:0-10594 GCA_022190145.1 Pezicula rhizophila | reverse complement strand
CTATCTTCTATCTTATAGAAAATTATAATAAAAAATATATATAAATATTAGTATTTATAGTCTATAAGAGTAAGGCAGAAAAAAAATAGCTGAGGTAGTTAAAATATATAAAAAGGTAGTAGGATCTCAATCCTTACAATACTTTCTCCGGTTTGTTTCGCCATACAAATATAAAGAACCGAGGCCATCCTGTTGGTTCGAAAGAAATCCTTGTCTAGCCTAGAGGTAGGGGGTACCCGTCCGTACAGGGACGTTTTACAATGCTTTCTCCAGCAACCTTCATAGTAGACGCAAGCAAGGTTGATACACCACCCCGTATAAAAGTATATCGGTCTCGGTATTAGCCCTACCCGGCGGGATCTTCCGGTAGGCGAAGGTGGCTTATATAAGGTAGTCCGTACCATTGCGCTTCCTTCCTTCCCCTCCTTCCGCTTCCCCTTCTCCCCTATATCTCGGATATTCCTAGTTTCTTTCTTTCTTGCTCTCTTCTCCTTGGTGTCCTCCGTGTCTCTATAATCTCATTCTGAAGATAGAACAAGACTCGTTTGCCCGTTACCTTCCCAAACCCCATTGCGCCTCACTTCCGGTTCAGCTTCCGGTGCAGCTTCCGGGTTATATCCGCACTTGCATATCGATGGGCCATGGATGATCATCAGAGCCAGAGCCAGAGCCAGAGCCAGAGCCGGAACCAGAGCGAGGCTTCCAGGTCTCTGCACAAGAGAAAGCGGGTTGCTCACGCCTGCGAAGCGTGCAGACAACGGAAGTCCCGATGTGACGGCTCTCGTCCGACGTGTGGCTCCTGTGGCGACCAAGGCATGAGGTGTCATTATCGGGATACCGCTCATTATCAACATCACTCCTCTGTACACCACCACCACCAACAACAACAACAACAACAACAACAACAACAACAACACACGCACGCAAATGCACCCACACCTCCTAGCTCAGACAGTAAATCCATAGCACGACTAGAAGGACGCCTCCTAGAGATGGAGAGCATTCTTCAGAGTCTAATTCCGAGTCAGAACATCGTCTTAACGCCGACATCATCTGGTAGCCAATACAATGCGAATGCAAATGCCAACACGACCGCTCATGGTGAATCTCCAACTCAAGCCGCACGTCCATCACATGACAGCGTGGATGGTATGTGCTCGATCACTTTCGCAGACGACACGCCCTCAGGCATATTTGGTGAGTGGGAAAGTGGCATGCGTGTTCATGTTAACGCAGGCAGTTAGTTGCTAACCGTCGTGGTCTGCAGGTCCAACGTCGAACTCAGCCTTCCTACAGACCATCATCAGTGTGCAGAGTCTAGCAGGCCAGGGGCATAGTGAGAATCATTCATCCCGCTCAGCACACTTCAACGCAACTGCATCACGGCCAGCGTCACCGCCACAACGAGTGGGCAGCAATGGACAGAGGAGAAATCCAACTGCCACTTCGCCCATGGTGAATCCGTACGTCCTACCACCACACCATGAGATCCTGCACCTGATTGATATCTACTTCGAGAATACCGGCCGTATCTGGCCCTTCCTCTACAAGCCGCGCGTCTTGAGAAATCTCACCAACATGCAACAAACAGCATTCCAAAATGTGGAGTGCTCACATCTGTGTCTCTTAAATCTCCTGATGGCTTTTGCAAAAACGCATTGCCCTTCGCAAACTCCCGTGATGGTGAAGATGGACCAGGGCAACGTCTTCTTGCAAAGAGCTCTTGCATTGATGCCCAATATCAAGCCGGCAGCCGACAATCTTGAGTCAGGTATAACGCACGTCGAGCCCGGTATGATCGTTACTAACAGGGTCAATAGTCCAAGCGTTGCTGCTCGCAACGCAATACTTACAAGGCACTCAACGGTCTTCTCAAACTTGGGAAATGCTTGGGACCCTCATACATGCGTGTTTTCAGGTTGGGCTGTACCAGCAGGGAGCAGCTCATGTTGGCTGTAGTCCGCTGGAAGCCGAACTACGAAAACGAACCTGGTGGATGTGCTTCGTCATGGACAGGTTCGTGATTGCCACCTCTTCTCTACCGAAGGAAACAACAAATGCCCTGACTTCATTTATACAGACTGTGCAGCATGACCTACGGACGCCCACTGCTGTTGCCAAATAATTACATGACCAATGATCCACTGGTTGACACAGATCTCGCGACACTTGCCAGTGGCTCGTCGGGAGAGGTTGATGACTCTAGAATCCCAGTGTCAAGTTTGTTTCTGTATACATCGTAGGCTTTTCCGGTGAAGTTTAGTTAGTGCAGGAGTGACAAGTAAGCATCGCTGACTAGCTCTGGAAAATAGGAAACTGTACCTTGTCTTGGGAAGCGTCATCGAGAAGGTCTATGAACACAATATTAGCCGACCAGGAAATGCGGTACCTCTTCATTGTCTCTTAACCAAAGTCCTAGAGGTTGAACATGAGTTGTCTACCTGGATGCAGGAAGTTCCAGCAGCTTTAGCTCCTGTCACAGTATCGGAGCTGGACGACTTGTCGAGCGTCAAGGACCCACAAGTATACCGATTCCGGGTCATCCTCACGCTCAGGTTCTTGCACGTACGATTGCTTCTTCACCGATCCTTATTGTCCCGCCTTTTAGAAGCGCGAAGACCGGAGTTGAAGCCAATTGACCGGGGGTTATTGCTCGCGATGAGCACTTGCAGTGTAGATATCGGCGTCGAAGTGGCCGTGGAAGCGATCACTCTCATATCACGCACCACGCACAGGCAGGATTTGTTGCCAATCTGGTGGTATTCGAGCTACTTCTGTAAGTCTGGCCACCATTGAATGCTGTGTTACACCAAAACTAATGGTGGTGGAAACACAGCCTTTAGCTCGGCTTTGGTCATCTATGGTACGATTGTCGCGCTCCAGAAGTGCGAAGTCCCGTCTCAACGATACTCTGTGCCGGAGCTCGTGCAACATCTACAGGTGGCTTGGGATGTCCTTGGTAAGGTCGGTGGCGAAACATGGCAAGTAGTTAGATGTCGGAAAATCGTAGGACGCCTGCTTCAAGCCGCGTGGACACTGTGTCCCCAGCCGCAGCAGCCTGGCATGTTACAAATTGGAGCGGGCACAGTACACGAGGGCATGCGACAAGAGTATAGTGACACTGCACCCCCATCGGCTGAAAAATACCCTGCCTTTGATTTTCTGGGCAGCGTGGCGCCCGATTTTCAGTTCGAATTGGGCTCCTTTACCGACGTCGATTTGAGCTCGCTCTTTCCAGATGGCTTTTAACTCCCGTCTTGACGATTGGCAATTATCGCGGGGGCCCTTACTCTCCGCTATTGCCAAGATCCCTACTCTTCCTGATGGATCCTACGATTCTCAGGCTTCCCCAGTCTAAACCCCACTTTGCCGAAGCGGGTATCGTGAAGCTGCAAGAATTCGTCGGGATCGTCTGGCCCAATAGAGTTCCTAGCAAGGTCAGACCGGACCTTCTTCGATAACTTCTATCGCCTCCTCGACGCCGGAAACGCGGAACAGATCACGGCCTGGACCGAACTCTTTACACCAGATGGCATAATCGAAGCCCTCGGCCACACCTTCAAAGGCCGTGCTGGTGCAGCTGACGAACACTTGTAATTTGCTACCTCATATTCATTATGACTCTCTTTTCTCTGTGCTCCATTCATTTGTACGCTCACCTAGTGTTGCTAACAATATGTCGTTAATATTGTTCATGTATTATTTGCATAAAAAGGTCTGTATACTATTATTATACCTGGACGTGCTTCTTATACTGATTTATCATTATTACTTTAACTCGACTTGTGCTATAGGATCCCCAGCCGCTGACCTGAGGATTAGTTTGAACTTGTGGAAGATGGGATTAGTTATAGCATAACATGAATAGCGTTTCCTCGTAATGTTGAGGAAACTGGTCCTAAGGCGTGATTGTCACCTGGGAGCAGTCCTCAAAGGCATAGCAGAAGTGGCAGGACAAACGGCGTTCAATTTACTCGGTTACAATTCATGGCAGTTGAGGCTCGTTATGGTTGGTTGATTTATTCATAAGCGAAGATAGTGCTAAAGAGGAATAGGCGGTAGAGGGGTTGGTGGGGTGTAGCTTAGAGCAGTTAACGCAGCAGTTATGGGGAGGATTTCTTTGAGAACGAAAAGAAAGATCTTGTGCTTGTGTGCTGTGTGTACACAGTCCTATGGCGTTAGAGAAATTTCGGGCAGTTAACTTGTACTGTGGGTAGTGTTTTCTGAAATTCTAAGCAGTGCTATGATATCTCGATCTTATCTTCACTCGGCTCTCTTATGCTTGCTTTCAAGATCTGCAGTGCTTCTCCATACCGGAACATTTCCCGTTCTCTGATTCCGGGCGGCACATCCTCACCCCTCACCCTTCTCGCCTCGAAAGCGATCTGTACATCTATCTACAAGACCCTTCTATACGAGGTCGGTCTCTCCGAGGTGGCACTAGAAGAGCGGTAAGCGGACTGACCCGCATGCTGCAGTACTGAATCAGGTACCTTCAGATAAGGTTCAAGCCTTTTGGTATAAGGTTGCGGGAATAATAAAATGTTAGACTTTTCTAGCTTTTATTATTAAGGAAGGAAGTTACTAAGAGATAAGCTAGAATAAAGCTAATAGGTAGATTTGTAGAGTAAGTTAGTTATACATCCGCTATTAACATTTTAGACTGCTAGCTTTTTATTATTGTAGAAGTTATTAAGATTAAGAAGCGTACGTTTAGATGTATTTTGTGTGTAAAAAAGGTAATGATGACTCGCTTGTAGACGACGGTAAACGATTTATAGTGATAGTGTCAGTGTTTGTTTTCCGGCGAATGCTCAAAATCGGCTACTTATTCCTCCAACGGAGAGAATGTGACTGGCTCCTTTTGGAGAGGGTTATAGCCCTCGGGGACTTAGGACCGGGGACTGGGCGCTTGGGCTAGGTAGGATGCTACCCGTGCATGCCAGAATATATGCGGTTTTACGAGACTTAATTCGTATATCGCAGTACTGTACGAGTACATGATCAGTCACGTGACGTGGACATGCAGGAGTGCGTCGGTTAATCACTGGGTAATCTTCACAATCTAACCACTTTATACTCCAGAGGCGAGCCTTCCGCTAAGTGATCCTAAAATCGGAAACTTAACAACACTGCACTCACTACTACCTGGCGGCTCATACTGTTCCGCAGAGCTAAGCTAAATGGAGCGAGAAGGGAAAATGGGGATGGGGATTTTATTGAGCTGTTGTCTAAAGAAGGCAAGCAGTATATATATAGGAAGTGCCTGCCCTAGGCCATGAGCGAGCTTGTTGCACGTGTTGCTAGGCGGTGAGCGCAACTTAACCCTTCCAACCTCTGTAGAAACTCGCACCCTTGAGTTTACCCGGGATACAACCTTACAGACCCTTCACAACTGAAAGTATACGGTCGAATTACCCTTTTCAAGCAGTTCTGTATGTACCTTGCAAACTCTATCATATGTAATCAGTGCGGTGCGGTGACAGCTGAGAGGTACAGTACATATGTACATAGTACAGTAGTATGGGACTGTCAGTTACGGCTATATATGTAGGCTGAGGTCCTAAACTGTTTCCCGCCCAACCCTTCATCCCAACGCTCTGGAATATATAGTATTAGGAGTCGTCAATTCAATCCTATACGGCATCCTAAGAATTATGTCTAGAGCGACATCATCGTTTACGGCTACCAGGAGCCCAGAACTGGACCATCGTAGGCAGAGACAACTAGATTCTGCCTCGAATGGCTTTGCAAGGCAAGCACAGAGGCGCTACATCAATGCCTGCGATCAATCCCATCGCCGTAAGGTTGGCTGCTCACGCCACAAGCCTACTTGTGATCTCTATTGCCTCCATTATATAAAAAGTAGTGCATTATATATTAGAAAGAGAGGGTACTATAGCTCTAGAGTATAAGCTATACCTAATACAGTAAGCTAGTATAAACCTATTCAGAGCAACAGACCATAAGAGGTCAACAGAATAACATCTAGAATCCCAACTCCACAGCATATATTATCAGAACTTAAGCTGTTTAACTCCTCTATTCAACATTTATTCCAATGACTGATTTAAGACACCACCAACAAGCTTCCTAGTAACAGCTAATGACGAATCCATATCCTCTTCTAAAACATCATATCGCTTCCTCCTTAACATCCACTCCTCGCTACTTGTCCAGCTCTCTACACGAGCTAACCTGTTGCGGCCATAGACCGTAATCTTATCTATATCCGCGCGCTTTTCAGACTCTTCGACGTCCTCAACAATGAACTTGATAAACATGTCCTGCAAGTCATGGCTCAACTCGATGTTAGTCCTACCATAGTATTCCGTATCGACATTAGCAACCTCAACAGACTCTTGCCCAGGCTCAACATATCCTGTCAAGTGACCCCTGTCCGCCTTCTCCAGCGCATCATGAAAGGCATCAAAGGTGTAGATGGCATCAACTCCATGATGAGCATTGCCATGTTCAGGACCAAGGAAGGGGTTGCCGAATTCGATATGATACGAGTGAACACCTACACAAGTCGGATCCTGGCCACGGAGCGAAGCTTGCTTGCTACGAGATGACTTCAGGAATTCACCGGCGCGATGGACCGGGTGAACGATACAGGCATCGGAGAAAAATTGAACCAGTCCCTCCAAGAGGTCTTCCTCAGACGAAGTAGGCAGAATATTATACGCTTGTAGGAGCTTCTCGGCTGCAGCCCTTGAAGGATAACAGGCCATGAAAGCATCGTGGAGTTTAGCGTACTCCCAGCTAGCCATGCGGACGAAGCCCGTGACCTCAGTAGCCGTGGCCCCAATCATGACCTGAATACGTCCATCAGACGTTTTAATTTCGTCATCTGAGTCCGTATCTCCCAGATGAATGGAAAAACCACAGCCAACATCACTCTCTTTAACAGTCAACCCATCAACAACCGGCATATACAATCCCCAGCGCAGCTCCGCAACGCTACGAAGCAAATCCTGTGCCGGGATTCTCCTCAGCACATCCACCCTCTCAACAGGCTTCTCCACCTCATCACCCACAGCCCAAAACCGACATAGATCCACCCACCGCTCATCCGCTTTCGCCAACGACCTGAAATTCATGCCTCCCCAAGCCCCAGATTGCAAGACCACCTTCTGAAAAGCAGGCCGCTTCTTGTTATCAAATTCCGCCTCGAGGAGGTGTGCATGACATGCGATTCCACCTGCCGACTGGCCCATGATTGTAATCTTGGCGTCATCCCCTCCAAACGCTTTGATGTTACGCTGTACCCAGGTCAGCGCAACCTTCTGATCACGGAGGCCGAAGTTGAGGCCCTTGAGATGGGAGGCATCTCCTCCTTGTGTCGCGAGGATATCTGACGAGGCGGCGAAGCCGAAGATGTTGAGGCGATAGTTGATGGCTACGGCGATGATGGGGGATTTGTTGTCGAGGGCGCGGAGGACGAGTCGGGAGGGATCTGGATGTTATGTGTTAGTTTCTGGATTTGGTATAGGACGAGTCTGATTTAAATTAATAACTAATGATTAATAATTAATAGGTAGGTAGAGAACAACATGCCGTAAACCTCTCTCAAGTCAGGAACCTCCTACTTACTTACCCCACATTGGATAACTCGCAGCGCAATCCGAGAAAGCCCCGCCATGAACCCACACAACAACCGGCAGCTTCGTGGTCTCAGAGTCGATACCTAGCTCCTCTGCAAGTGCCTTCCTACTCGGCCGTACGATGAGCAGATTCAAACACTCGAATTCATCCTGGCGGTCGTCTTCAAAGGGGAGGTACGATTGAAAGCCCCGCGAATCGGGTGTACCCTGCTGCGGGCATTTCGGTCTATAAAATAAAGAAAAAAGTTTGTAAGCATTATTTTTCTTTCTTCTTTTGTTGTATGATCTGATCGAAACTTACCCGTTCTTGGTTGCGTCGAATATATCATGTGGTAAGTGGTCTCGGAGTTGGGAATGCTCCCATCGTCCAGGTATAAGGCCGTAGGGAATGCCGCGAAACTCTTCGATGCTGGGGAATATGGGGGACTGCTTGCCTACGATGGTTTGGATATAGCTGGGTACTGTGGTCGTTGGCAATGCCACGACTGCGGCTTGTTCTGGCGTGGTAGTGGGATGCATAGTGTGAATGTAATATATATGGGATGGAATGGGGGGTGTTGTGACAATAAACAGTATGTCAATGTAATTTAAGGAAATATACACAAAGGTGTTGAGCCACCGAGGCGTTCCGTTCCTCTGAGAAAATGAAATTTTGTTAGCTAATGCTTTGTTTGTGAAGGGCTGTAAAAAGTGAAGAGTTGTGCAGGAAGCAAAATAACTAACTGACTGCGCACAGAAGAGAATGAATATCTATCTGTCTGTGTAGAAGTGAGGATTTGGAATGGTTTCTTACACGCAGAAATGGCGCTGTTTATATTGTGACGTGATGGTAATAAAGAGGTATCTATCTATCTGTAGCATGCTAAGCACAAAATGTGCTTAAGTTACTAGTCCACAAATCCTGTTTCATGCTGGTTGTAAATGAAAAGGGAGAACTAGTATCATTACAGTATATATACGTCGTTTAACCCCGCTCGGCGCCACCTGCAGGAACAGGGCTTGTTCGCTAAGCAGTGAATAGCTGCAGTAGGAGGAATTGTAAGATCAAGCTTGAGACGAACTACGACAAACTATAGATAAGACTTTTTAAAGGATGACTCGATTGCAGATTAAAGTGAGGTCTAAAGGGGGTATATATACATGTAAAACGTGGCTGAGACATGGCCGTAAGTCACCTGATTTCCGGCTGACACTATAGATACTTCGCCCCTTAAATTTACAAAGGGCCTCCCTCCTTTTATACTATAATAGGCCTATTGATTTACAACACTACCATTAAACTTTCTTCACCTTTGAAACTTATAGAACAATGAGATATCGATATCTAGGCTTTATTATAATGCTAAAAAGCCATTCCCACTCTTGTAGCAGCAAGGGCGTGCCCTGTTATCAAGCGAGGAACGACCCTAGTCAGCTCCGTCATAGTTACTGTACAGTAAGCTTGGTAAATTTGATTATCTTAATACGGTAATAATACCTACCTATGGCTGCTAAACGTGTGGATACGAAGATTATTGTGGCTAGGTACTACTGTATAGGCAGACATTCCGACATCCTCCTCCAATCAACAAAAAGTGGCAGCCAACAACCCCGACTTCTCACTTCCGATCGTCGCTGGGCCTTGTTGCTGCCTTACACTAAGGCCATTCAATGGCATTGATAAAGTTTGTTCGTTCCTTCGACAGTGTTCTTCCCTTCCCAATAATGCTTCCTTGTCACTCAATCGGCCGTTTGGGAAAAAAAAAAGATTAGACTTCAATCAATGAGAAGAACTAGCCGACATTATTCACACACTGCCAGACTGAACAACACGAGAGACAAACATGGCGGCAACAGACACCTCGATCCGCTCTAGCTGCCACTGCGGCGCCATCACAGTCACAGTTCCCCGACTCCCTGAGTACGTCAACGTATGCCAATGCACGATTTGTAGACGCTACGGCGCCGCTTGGGGCTACTACCATCCCGACGAAGTAAAGATCGAAACGAAGCCGAACGCAGTGACTAAGCAGTATATCTGGGGCGATCGAGACCTGTCTTTCAACTTCTGCGATAACTGCGGCTGCGTGTAAGTTAAGCCATTTCTGCTCCATTCGATCGAAGACTGATGTTGTGTACGGTAGATGCTATTGGTGGCCCATTCGACCTCCGCCCACTGACGGAGGAGAATACAAAATGGGGCTCAACACAAACAATGTCAATCCCGAGCTCCTGAGGTTCGTTGATCGAAGGTTTGAGTATTCGGATTTGATGAGCCCGGTGCGGTCAAAGGACACGGCGCATCCTGATGATCCGGCCAAGTATTGAACACGGCCTCGAACTAGTGCAATACGTAGATACCTTATAGATTGATCTACGAAACTTGTTGCCGCATATCTGAACAAATATCTGAACCATTGCCTCATCGTTCTGTGCTCATCATAGTCGTTATTGCTCTCCCCATGTCTGCCTCGGAACCGTTGAAAGCGTTGCAAACTCCAAAAGCTTCATCAATGACATCACTTCTTCAACTTCCTTCTCTGACCACGCAACGTCATACCACAACATACTCAGCAGCCTATGGCAATAGCAGCTCAGATGGTGGCAACGCGGCAACGTGGCAACGATGGCCATCGGCCATTGCAAGGCATTCGCATACGCATTGCAGAGCAAGCAAGCACAATAGAGGGAAACGAAAAGCTACCTACCTAGGTAGTTATAACCTCTCGCGTGTCAAACCGACGAAGACTAGGTAAACATCAAAATCTAAGTTACAGTACTTACTATACAGCAACAGTGGAGGTGGTCCCGAAGCTAGCCCGAGCCTGCATCCAACCTAAGGTACCCATCGAAACAATCTTTAATAATTATTAAGTAGGTAAGTAAGAGGGTAGGTATAGCTAAAGGAGTAATTAGTAGTATAATGAAAATAATTTAACGGTATAATTTAACTATCATCTTTTTTTTTTCTTATTTCTTATTTCTTATTGCTAAGTACCTACCTAGGT
>JAJONI010001721.1:0-10601 GCA_022190145.1 Pezicula rhizophila | reverse complement strand
TGCAACTAGTTGCGATTCGGATTTAATGTATTTATTAAGTGAGCGTATATACTAATTTTAAAAGACATACTCTAATCTAAGAAATTATGTTAGATTAAAACTTATAAATATTAGTGACTAGTTTTATGTAGAATTAAAGGCCTATTGGTCGGGCTTTAACAACTCCTATAATTTAGTAAGTTGCTGTATAGAGGACGGAATTGCTTCTCGGAGAAAGTAGTTCAAGCGTAATGTAGTGCAAAGGTGCCTGATTTTGCCAAATAGAACTAACATAAGGTGATCTAGGGTACAATATTAGAAAAATAAATGACAGTGTATGTTGGGTCAAGTTTCCTCATTTCAATAACATTCATTAGAGTTTTTCGGCTCTAATGCGACTTTAAAGGCGTTGCGAATGGGACTGATAGTTAGGTGTAGATATTGAAATTTCTCCGGACTGGATTTGGTGAAGCTCCTTCAGTTCCTTTATATGCAGATAGTTCTAGCCCCGGATATAGAGAATTCGTAAAGAGCCTTAAAGTCTAATAGGCGATCCCGATGGCTTCTACCTCTACTATACCGAATCTATCAAGCTATGACATGCAAGAACCACGTGGTGCCGCACTAGAATCTTCCAATCATTCTACCATTACTTAAACTTCCCGTTGGAGATTTTCGAACTTTAAACCTTGTGACATTCCAAAAGCCCAAAGTAAACTTTGCATCCGACGCTGCAAAATAATGGCCTTGGGCAAAGACATCCAAAAGTGAAGAAATATTATATCCTGTACACTTTGTTACATCAACACGAACCTTTCAGTAACTTTATCTCTACCAGTAAACTTTTACTCGTCATGCTTCCATTTCAGTTTCCGTCTCCTCCAGCAACACCTCCATATATGCTTGAACTAGTCTCATATCATATAGGCAGGAATATTATGTAGGGCATGACACCGAAACTTGTATCTGTATTGTTGGCGTCGGCTATGTCGGGAAGAGCCTTCTTTCAGAATTTTCAAGGAAGTTCAACTGTATTGGTTTCGATATCTCTGCACTTCGCATTAAAGTCTTGAAGTCGGAGTTTAAGGGCTCATCAGATGTTCAACTCACTTCCGAGGAGAGTGCACTCACTATCTCATCTCGGTTCCAATATTTGCACCCTGTTATAGCCACGGTTAGACGCTACGCAAGGCAAGGATGCGTGGTTGTTTTGGAAAGCAGCGTGCCTGTTGGAACAACTAGATCCTTACTCGGGCCATTAAGTGAATTTCTTTACTGCGGCATGAGCCCGGAGCGAGTTGACCTTGGTCGCAAAGCACCAACCGCACGTCAAATACCTAAATCCATCTCAGGACTCAACGATATAGCTCTCCAAGAGATCACCAAAATTTACTCCACGGTTTTCGATACTGTCGTTCCAGTTAAGATATTATTTTCGTACAAAGCCATTGCGATAAGTGGTGGTTGAGATATTAACTGTTAAAGGTAGAAGACACGAAAATTGGTGGGGTGTGGCCCGCTTCATTGGGAACCACGTTACGTAGAGCGCTGGAAGGAGTACACCTAGAACCCTAGTTCCAACGCGATTTCGTTTAGGTCTATTAGCAGATCAAATACGTTGAGTAAGCTAGGGACTAGTTCTAAATGAAGACAGATAACTAGGCTGGTATCGGGCAAAAAAAGCGCTTTATTGTGAACAAATGCAGAAGTGTTTGACTGCTCGGATGATAGAACGAACCCGACTAGGTAGAGCAGAGAGACGTGATCTCATAATAGAAATGCAGGCAACGAGGAGCAATGTCGTCCAACTGTTCTTCTCTTAAGAATAATATTTTAGGAGACAGCGCTCGCTTAGGCACTCGTCCATACCATAAAACCTCGTCTGTGCCTAATTCTGTCCTTCAACTTTTACACGAGGCCAGAACTACTAGTAGGGACAGCAAACAGCATTATGGAAATATTAACAGTACTAAGTGGATAATTTACAATTTTAATAGTCCAAGATATCCTAAGCTTGCATGCTAAACCCATTTAAAACCAAAGCCCAACAACAAACGAACCTAAAAACAAAATGTTGAATAGTGAAGTGATATACCACCACTCACTATGGGAATGGTCTGTCTATTCCTCTTTTGTATTAGTGGCCAACCCTAAGTTGACCACTTCCCTGGCTTCCTAATAGCTAGCTCTGTAGCATCAACAACAACAATAGCAATTCTAATATTGCACCCATTACTTGCCTTTGCCACTGCCACATTGAATCGATATATTCATTCTATTCAACACAAAACTTCCCTCTGATTTTGAAACCACGTTTACTGCTTCTTGGAATATGGCCATCTCCAATCCTTGATATATACGGGGTCGATACCATTCTCGTACGCCTCCGTCTTAGCTGCAATCTGCAAGTTCAAGAACTTCTCCCTCACAGCCGATGCCCTGTTGTGGAGGCTGGGTATCCGGTCAATGGCATCAATGGCAAGACTGTACCGATCTGTTTGATTCCGGATGGCGAGTTCGAAAGGTGTGTCAATGTTGCCCTTCTCTTTGTAACCACGGACATGGATATTCATTTGACCGGGACGCTTGTATGTCAGGCGGTGAATGAGCCATGGGTAGGAGTGGAAGTTAAAGATGATGGGTCGGTCATCTGTGAAGATTGCTTTGTACTCACGGTCCGTCATGCCGTGAGGATGGTTTTCGTTAGAAATGAGTCTGAAGAGATCGACGACGTTGACAAAGCGGACCTTGAGGTCGGGTAGGAATTCCCGCAGGAGTGCAGTGGCTGCTAGTGCTTCGAGGGTTGGAACATCACCGCAACATGCAAAGACGACATCCGGATCAACGCCTTGGTCATTACTGGCCCAGTCCCAGATTCCGAGACCCTTTGTGCAATGCTCGACTGCTTTGTCCATGTCGAGGAATTGGAGATGGTCTTGCTTGTCTGCCACAATGACATTGACGTAGTTGGAACTCTTTAAGCAATGGTCGGTTACAGAGAGTAGACAGTTGCCGTCAGGTGGGAGGTAGATTCGTACAACCTCTGGACCTTTGTTCGCAACAACATCTAAGAAACCTGGATCTTGATGGGTGAAGCCATTATGATCTTGTCTCCAGACAGTGGCTGTTAGGAGGATATTCAGAGATGAGATCTTAACACGCCACTCCACCTCGTTGCACTTCTCAATCCATTTACAGTGCTGGTTGACCATCGAGTCAATGATGTGAATGAAAGGCTCGTAACTGTTGATCAGGCCATTTCGACCAGATAGAATGTACCCTTCGAGCCATCCTTCGCAGGTATGCTCGCTGAGCATCTCCATCACTCGTCCATTGACGACCAAGTTTCCTCCATCCTCATCCTCTTCAAAATATTCCCCCAACCAAACTTTCTTCCCTGCTTTATAGATCTCTCCAAGTTTATTTGATTCAGTTTCATCGGGACCAAAGACTCGGAAATTGTTCATGTTTGCCGCCATGACATCGCGAAGGAAAAAAGCCATGTTGGACATACTTGGAAGGTTCGAGACACCTGGATCGATGTTGGGAAGCGCGTACTTTTTGAAATTTGGCATTTGAAGAGGTTTTCTGAGAATGCCTCCATTTCCAACAGGGTTTGCGCTCATTCGCTTGTTACCAGTAGGCGGGAGATCTCTCAACTCCTCGATTAGACGTCCCTTGTCGTCGAACACCTCTTCCGGCTTGTAACTACGCATCCAGTCTTCCAGTATAGACAAGTGAGCGGGATTTGTTGCGACGTCGGGGATTGGAATTTGATGTGCACGCCAGAAGCCCTCAAGGAGTTTCTCATCTATCTTCCGAGGTCCAGTCCATCCCTTCGGACTGCGAAGAACGATCATCGGCCAGCGGGGCCGGAAAGCTTTCCCTGAATCCCGAGCTTGCTTCTGATATTTGCGGATCTCCAGAACACAGCGCTCAACAGTCGAGGCCATTGCTTGGTGCATGCTGTCCAGGTCACTACCTTCGACAAAGTAAGGAGTCCATCCGTACCCTACGAAAAGTGCTTCGAGCTCGTTGTGGCTGATTCTGGCAAGGATAGTTGGGTTGTTGATTTTGTAGCCGTTGAGATGCAAGACTGGAAGAACGGCACCATCGGTGATAGGGTTTAAAAACTTCGTGCTGTGCCAACTTGTGGCAAGCGGACCAGTTTCCGCTTCACCGTCACCTACCATCGTGAGGGTAATCAGATTCGGATTGTCGAAAACCGTTCCGAAAGCGTGAGAGATGGAGTAGCCAAGTTCACCTCCCTCGTGAATACTGCCAGGAGTTTCTGGGGTTGCATGGCTACCCACTCCACCTGGGAAGGAGAACTGCTTAAAAAACTTCCGCATTCCCTCCTCGTCCTCTGATTTGTCTGGATACACCTCAGAGTATGTGCCTTCGAGGTATGCTTGTGATAGAACGGCTGGAGCTCCATGACCCGGGCCCGAGACGAAAAGCGCGTCTAAGTCGTATTTCTTAATCATGCGGTTGAAATGAATCCATGTAAAAGCCTGACCTGCGTCAGAGCCCCAATGCCCTAATAATCGAGCCTTGAGATGCTCTTTTGTGAGAGGTTCCTTGAGTAGCGGATTTTGTCGGAGGTAAAGCATGCCAAGACATAGGTACATACTCGCACGGAAATATGCGTTTAACTTGCGTATATCTTCATCGCTGAGAGGTTTCTCATCTATCGTCGATCGAGCAATTCCGTAGGGGGATATGCTCTGGACCTTGACGTTATCGGCAGTTGGTGCCATATTTAAGGCTATGAATTGTTCGGATATTGGATTGTGAGTAATCGTATTGAGATTGTTGTATGGTTGCTGATTTACTTGTGACAATTAGGGAGGGGAAATCGGTACTTTATATACAGGCTTCTTGGACAGGTGCAACTTTTAAACTTTCAAAGAAGGAAGGAAGGGTCCTCCGAAGGTGTGGAGGGGTAAGCCTTGTGGGAAGATGATGGGCATTGGAAAAAATGGCCTGATCCCCGACCTCTCCTTACATGTTGTGTAGTCCAAGCACGTACAGCGTTAGTTTTGTCCATTAACATTGTCGCCCAAAGTGGTACGACTTATTAGGCGCCCTAAAGGGTGGTCTACGAAATATGGCAGTAGGTAAAGTTTCATGAATGTTAGTTGGAGGGCATTTTGGACTAGAGATTCATTAAATTGATCAATTGTACGATAGGGGGTTACCAAGTAAGATGACCACCCCCCTGTCTAGCGTGACTCAATTTACGCACTTTTAGCATTATAGTATTAGAAATACGCATCTTATAGACACTGAAAGTGGATTAAGCGACACTCTCTTGATCCAAGGAGCAAAAGTACAGAGTATAGATATTGATATAGGGTGTGGAAATACTAAAACCAGAACCCCAGCACTAGACCTAATCTGGATGTCGCACCGATCTCCCAACAATGGGGGAGGGATTTTTGTCCATCTACTCAGCATCCTACCACACGACCCCCTGCGACAGTCAACCCGATGAATTGCGTCGTGTCTCCTCCACCAAGACGATCAGATGTTACAAGAGATGTCTAGACACCGGGAGGCAAAAAAACTGCACCAAATACCCACAAGGACGCTACCTACGCAGAACACGCCACCATCCAACGATGGCAGGGATGCGGTTAAAGACGTGCAACGTCATGATCTCGCAGAAGCGAAAGAGTCGCTGCGAGGGAGTGGTCTTGTAATCTACAGAGGGAGTGATTTTCTAAGCTAGGATTACTTGTGCCAACGTATTTCACAAGTGAGTGCGTCACTTGTTTTTATGTACGATATCGTACTAGAAGTCTAAAATTTTAATAGCAGATTTGTAACTATATAAATATGCTATTAAAATTTTAGACCCAACAGTGGGTGTCAGAATTATTTACGCACGGGCCAAAACACTAACTTCTGTAAATCGACGATCCTAATGAAAATACATACACAACTTTAACCTCAATTATGGCACCACCAACACGATTAAATCCTTTTCGAACTCCATCCCCCGAACCTCTTGCTGGTAAAGACGCTACAACTCGAAGAAGGTGTAGGTTCTTTGATATGCTAGCTCGTAGTGGCAATTCTCGATCGTTCCGTAGTATTTCAAAGGATTGTAGGATTACAGAAGGCACAGGTCGATATTGGAAGAAACAACATCTAGAACTAGGCTCTTTAGGAAGGAAATCAACTCGTCAACGATCCTCTATTCTTAGGCGCGATTCTAAGGTTACAAAGTCGATGTGTCAAACTCTTGTTTTGCCCTCGAATCCTGTCCGAAAACAACTATATAAAGCTCAGATTGCACACTACAATATACCTGTCCAAAAACGCTAATTACAAAGGAAGTTAAAGGAGTATACTAAGGGAGGTTCGAGATACCTTTGCGCCTTTGTTAAGAAGGTTATTTTAGACAAGAACTGTCAGGATCGGACAATATATGGTCATACCCATGTATATGACCCTCTCTTTGGTTTTTTCGGTCATATTATATATACAGACGAAGCCTACATAGATCTAACTTCTCAGGCTCAAGGCCGAGTACTTCGAGAGCAAGGAACACGAGATAACCCTGAGAAGATTGAAGAGAGACCACCACTAAAGGGTACCCGGTTTTACATTGCTGCATAGATCTCTTGGTAGGGGAAAGCAGATAAATTAGAGTTCTATAATAATGAAGAAGACAAGATTGAACAACCTCCTTATCCTCGAAAGCCTCGAAGACGCCCTACAACTGAAACTGAAGAAGAATATCAACATCGAGTACAAGAATAGGAGGCAGGGAAACCTCATAAGGTTGAAGTTAAGGTTAAAGGCAACGCAATGACACAGAAGTATTCTGTAGAGCGTCTTCTACTTATATACTGTTAAGCTATTGAATCTATGAGGCAAATCGATAATAAACCATGGCTTCTTCAAGAAGATAGTGACCCTTCTCATGGTATGCGAAAACAAGGGCTTGCACAAGAATACAAAAGGCAACACAATATCCAAAACCTTTCTCACCCTGCGCAGAGTTCAGATCTTAACCCTATTGAAGGGATTTGGGCTATTCTAAAGCAAAGATTGCGTCGTAGAATATTCGATTCTAAAGAGGAAATGAAGGAGGCTCTACAAGAGGAATAGGATAAAACCACTATAGAAGAGATATGCTATCGCATTGCTGATATGCCTAGATGATGCGCGCAGCTTATTAAATCAAGTGGGAAACCTATTAGAGGCAATAAGTGGTGATGTTATTTTGTAATAAATAACTATCTTTGTTTTCTATAATATATTAATTTTGGTGAGGCTGGCCCGTGCGTAAATAATTCTGACACCCGCTGTTGGACCTAACTTATAGCTTTATTATTATAGAAGTTATTAAAGATTTTAAAATTTACAAGGGTTATTCTAGCTTATTTTTTAATAACTTTTATACATTAGGCTGACAAATTACCTCTGGCACTCCTGGTGCTCAGGCAAGAAGACCCCAGTTTAAGACCCGCTATAGTGGGTTATGGATCTCAATTATGACGTCGTCGTAGACTGGTAGACGGACCGTTGCCCTTAGCGAGATCCACTTAAGGCTGAACGAGTGGCTGACTTGACTCGTAACAGCCAGAACCGAAAGCTTCTAGAGACATCACAACGGCGCAACGATGACCTTCAACATTCCCATATGAAGCAAATTGGCAGAGATATTGTTTCTTAACTATATGACGGTGGAAGGAGCTCGATGAACGAAGTTTTCACGCCTTATCTCAATCTATGCTTCGTAGAGACATCGTCATGGTTTTCGGTCGGTACCACGGTCTTGCCAATTTAGGGGTTTCGAGACCCGATTTTTGTGGCAGAACCTTCAGAATTCACGACCGGATAATATGCCATTTGCTATCGTGAGTTCTTGTTCCTTTTCGGAGTCTTCTTCTCCAACGGATAGAACGGTACATGTGCTTCTTAGGACCCTTATGGCTCCTGGTATCAGACACTCTGGAGGCCCACAGCAAGAAGCATCACAAGACCGTCGTAGTAGAAACATGCCACTTTGCATAGTCGAACTATGGAGATGAAATCCACTGGTCTAGTGCCAGCTGGGCTCAAACATACATATCCCCCCCATTATCCCCTTCTTCTTTTCCATCATCATTCCCCAAACATTTCTCCAATGGTGGAGTAATACCTCACAGCAACAATCAAATAACCAGCCAACTTCGACTTTGTCCTATATATTCTTCACATCTTCCTGCATAATCACTTATAATCCGCAAACATGGGGATGTTCAACAGGAAGGCTACTAGGACGACCACCGACGCAACTACAGCTCCCAATAGCGACAAGCCCTCTGAGTCCAGCACTCCGGAAAATCAATCTGTGCACCACTGCAGTGCCGAAATTCAACACAATGACACTGTTCCGACTACGCCAGTTGAGAAGCCAAAGGTCAAATTCATCGCTGTTCTCTTAGGAGCAATCGCCTCCATGGGAGGTATGATTTTTGGATACGAGTCCGGTCAAATCTCAGGTAAGCATAGATGTTACTTCTTACCTATAATTTGAGCTCACAGAATTTCCAGGATTCATGAACATGTCCGACTACGTTGACCGTTTTGCGGATAATGGAAAATTCAGCGCTGCCCGCTCAGGAACTATCGTCGGCCTCCTCGCCATCGGTTCGTTGCTCGGATGTCTTTCCAGTGGTGTTATTGCAGACAAAATCGGACGCAAATGGACCATTTTCGTATCTGCATTAGTCTATATAGTTGGTGTTATCATCGAAATCACCAGCACCAGACATTGGGTTCAATTTGCCATTGGCCGTCTTATTACTGGATTAGGTGTCGGATCTCTTTCTACTGCCGTTCCTATGTATCAGTCGGAGACTGTCCCGAAGAATATTCGTAGTATGGTTGTTGCTTCCTATCAATTGATGATTACCATTGGTATCTGGATGTCCTATATGGTACGCTGTCCAATCTCTATTTTTGGCATTCACGTTTGCAAACTGCGACACCCGAATAAATATAGGAATATTGTAGATTATGCAATCCTAGGAATCACGCTGTCTATGCTCCTATTGATAGCTATTTACTTACGACCTTATAGATCAACTTTGGTACCGAAGCGAATTATAGTAACGACGCTCAATGGCGTGTTCCTATCGGCATTTCCGCACTGTGGGCACTCATCCTCTGCGTTGGTATTACCTTCATGCCGGAATCCCCTCGTTATTCATTCCGCATAGGCAAGGAGGAGGAAGCTCGTGGTGTCTTTGCCAGACTCGCCGGTGTTTCAAGAAACGCCCTAATTGTCAACGAAGAGATCGGGGAGATTGAGGAGAAGCGCAGAGAAGAACTTGAAGCTGGCAAGGCTCACTGGACTGGCATATTCACAGGCCCTGGAATGTTGCACCGGACTCTTCTCGGCATGAGTCTCCAAGCTGGTCAACAACTTACAGGTGCCAACTTCTTCTTCTACTATGGAACAACCATCTTCAAGTCCACTGGTATCTCGAATTCTTATATTACCTCTATCATCCTCGGCTCCGTCAATCTTGCATCCACCATTTTTGGTATCTGGATTGTTAAAAAGGTCGACCGTCGCCCAGCACTTATGGTTGGCGCCGGAGCTATGGCTATTTGCTTCTTTATTTTTGCTTTTGTTGGCCAGTTTGAGCTCTCTGCCAGTGATCCCTTATCTACTCCCCAGGCTGGATCAATTATGATTACTTTTACTTGTATTTTCATCTTCTTCTTCGCCACTACCTGGGGTCCTATGGTCTGGTCTCAAGTTGCCGAACTCTACCCAATTGAGCATCGCGCAACCTGCCTTGCTCTTGCAACTGCCTGCAATTGGCTGTTTAACTTCATGATCTCATTTTTCACCACCTTTATTACTGACGCCATCCACTACTACTATGGATTGGTGTTCGCCGGATGTTGTATCAGCATGCTCTTCATTGTCATGTTCTTTATGCTCGAGACAAAGAACCGATCTTTGGAAG
The DNA here is from genome assembly GCA_022190145.1 of Pezicula rhizophila. Taxonomy (NCBI): domain Eukaryota; kingdom Fungi; phylum Ascomycota; class Leotiomycetes; order Helotiales; family Dermateaceae; genus Pezicula; species Pezicula rhizophila. Next base: position 642 of record JAJONI010001721.1, on the reverse strand, counting down.
AAGTCGACACCATGTACCGTCTGGGCGTTAACCCCTTCAAGAGTGCGTCTTGGGATTCCGCTGCATACAAGGAGGAAAAGAAGGTGCACAGAAATGCTATTCATGGTGAAGGCGGTGTTAAGGCACCAGAGACCAAGGCTGAGGTGTAAAGTGCAACTTGACATGGATAGATATAGATCCGTATAGACCAGCCGGTTGTGGGCGGGGCTAATAGAGTCTAGAGTTGAGAAGGAGGAGACATCTAGAGTTCGCTCAGGGAGTTGGAAAAGGGGTCTATTTAGTTGAACCGGGTGTTTAGGGATAACAGCATAGTGATGGGTATCTACTGTAGGAGTTATTAGGGGTTTTGTATTATAAATCTATTGCCATTTAAGATTGTCTCAATTACTTTTTGCAAGTCCAATGGACGCAGTCCAATGTACGATAGGGGGAGTGCAGACTTGAGCGTCCACCCCTGGCCAGAAGCTTTGATTCTGCTACTTCTCTAAGCTAAATTAGGCAATAAAGTAACGCTTGTTTAAGCTTTTAATGTTAGAATGAAATGTCGACTTAATTTAATAAGGAGTCTAGGCTCCCTTTTGAAGCCTGACTTTTTCAAGTCTTTTAGGAATCGAATCTATATACTTATTAATATAATTAACA
>JAJONI010001720.1:0-10601 GCA_022190145.1 Pezicula rhizophila | reverse complement strand
AATCAAATAATTCCTAGAGAGAAGAACATTACGTAGAGGAAAACCTACTAGAGATGCAGCAAGACATGTAAGGAAATTTACACTAGTCCTTTACTCAAAGCAAGTTAGTAAGCACAGCTTACGAAAATATTTCTCGGATATGTCTGTATCGGATAATGAGTTCAGTGACAAGTACCAGTCCTCTAGACCAAGCTTCTAAGCTCCAAGTCTTGATGACTTGTTCTTAGTATTCGGCGAGGTGGATTGTCGGTACATGTAGGTGACTTTTGCTTTGTTCTACAGATCGCAGAATGCTACAAGACTATACATGCTTCTTTCTAGTAGTATAACAACTATTCTTTGATTGACAACATCCTTATATATCCCCTTTAACAACAAACCCAAATACTTCTCTCCAACTAAAAACTTAGCCTTCTTAACATATCTCACTATTATTATTCCCTTAAACCTATGACTAATAGTAAAAAGAACAACCCTACTTGAACCCCTGCTTAAATGCACCAAAGGCCCTCAAGCATCAGCTGACAAGTGACCACCTAGTACATTGCCGGGCACGCATAATAGGATACGCCTAGATAGTTTCTCAAATCATAGGTAGGAATATACATGTATTTGCAGACGTATTGAGTATCATGCTATCGACTTTAGCAACGTTGCAGTAAATCCAGGGAATGTGGTATTCTCCAAAATCACTGTGCCTCATGGATTACCTAAGAGGAAAGGCAGAGGTGGTATGTTGATGAACCTTGGGTTTATTGCATTGCAGGATGATATGGAGAATCTTGAAGTACCAGAAGTGGGTACTTGGAAAGACCTATGCAGCGCTTCAGCCAATATGACACCACCTGCGACAAACGAAAATCGATTTACGCCATTCAGAAATAATTTGGAAATTCCATTAACTAAATACTAAACCTAAGTCCACGTTGACAACACACATACAACTAATAATAGCACCAACAACCTTCCCTCTTAATACCCCCCCCCCCCTTTTTTTTTTAATACAACGCTCCAGCTCAGCACTCCCTCGAATCTATGACAATCACCATCAAACCACAATGCATTGTGTATTCCAAAACACAATCTCTCTCCTTAAACCAGGAATGATATTTCCCATCACTTAATCTCTTCGTCTGTAGACGTGATAATAACACTATAACAAAAGAGAAACATCCCCCAAGGGATTCATGCAATCTCTAGAATGTATACAGTACAACTCTAAGATTCCAATTCTCAACCACATAAAAACTCCCATGGTAAGCAAAACGAAGTATTTAAATCTACAAATCCCCCAACTCATTCCAAGACATTCCACCCCAAACCCCTCACCACCTCTTCTCTTCCTATCCACCACTCCCCTTGCCACCACTCCCACCATTTCCCATTTCAACAAGCCCTACATTACACCGACCACCGCCCACTCAATCAAACCATCAACAAGCTAACCCCAAACAACCAAACTAGTTTTATAAAGTAAGCAGCCCATCAATTCCAGCATTCCCAAAAGCATACAAAAGGGCATCCTATTCCCTACGTCCCCTCCCTAAAAAAAAAGACAATGCACTGTAAGAAATACAAAAGTTATAAGTAGTAAAAAAAAAGATCTTTACTGCCTCCCCACAATACAAACACAACCATAAAATCCTTCTCAACTGACCAGTACTCCTAAAACTACCCAATGCAAACCACCCAAAATCTACACTCCTACTACTTACTACTTACTGCCTGCCCTATTACTTAGCCTAAAGATCTCTATTAAACTATATACTGGGAATCTCATGATCTTAGCCTCCTAGTCTCTTAGTCTCGACCTTACTTGCATGGGTTATGTTTCAGGGGGGGGCCTGTTTTCTTCCTTGCGTTGTAATGTTGGAAGGTAGTCAGTCGACTGTGGGTATTCCATCTCGCTTTTCGAACAGTTAAATGAAGTTATAACTACACTCCATAAGCCAATCTTGACCCGGCTTGGATCGAGAATTCAATTCTGCCATAGATTTTCAATCCAGCTGTTCTAGCCTGAAAGTAGATGAAGTAGTTACTTTACATGTCAAGACGAGGAATAAAATAAGAACCTTGGGGATTTTCATTGTCCACAAGTCAAATTACATACATGAAGCTACTATTAATCTAAGGGACTCTACAATTCTACCTCCTAAACGAGAGGCCGCAAAGAAACCATCTAACTCAACAATCATGGTATGGAAAAGACATGAAGAAGCTAAAAATTCTAGCTCTTCTGATCATTAACCCAAATCTAGCCCCAGGTATGTGCAGTAAGTCAGATCATAACAATGTCTTGTCCCCAATTTTTGTACCATTATCACCTCAACTCCACCATATTCCCAAACATAAGCTGTTAAACCCCCTACCAAGTCTCTTGCACAAACCTATGCGAGGTCTCCAAACTGTCAAAGTACGCTTCAGCAGCCTCCGTCTCTTTTCCAACCTCCACATTGCTTCTCCAAGCCGACAACGACTTGCCCCTGTGATCAACCTTTGCACTCGGTTGTGCCTCCCCATTTTTACAGTGCTCCGCTAGCACACGTACAAATGCCTGCCTAACCGCCTTGGGCATCTTCCCACTACTGCCGCAAAGGTATATAATTGCGCCATGATCCTCAAGCAACTCCGCAAGCAGCTTGCCATTTTCTGTAATCAAGTCTTGCACATAGATCTTCTCCTTTTGGTCGCGACTGAAGCAGGCGAAGACATGCAGCTTGAGGTCAGGATTTATCTCTGGGTTCCACTCCTCTTTATAAAAGTAGTCAGCATTGCGGTTACGATTGCCAAAGAAGAGGTAATGATCGCCATGTTCGCGGCCTTGAATGGCGTTGCCCTCGTCATCTCTCGCCAAATAGTCACGCTCCCAGATCAGGGACCTAAGCGGTGCAATTCCAGTGCCAGGACCAATCATAATCAGGGGCAACTTAGGGTCGACACGTGCGGGAAGGTAGAACTTTGTGTTTTTACGGAATCCAATATTGAGTTGGGAGCCTTCTGCTAGTGAGGCAAGATAGCGAGAGCAGAGTCCTTGCCTGACTTTCCTGAGGACGGTACGATACTTGACGATTGCTACGAGTATTTGGAATTGATCAAGGTTGGCTTTGCCTGGCCTCCGCTGCGAGGTCATGTTTATGCGTAAATACCCTCCAGATGCAATGCTGTAATCGCGACCGCGGATGACAGGGAAGAAGGTGCATACCCACTTCCATGGAAGTCGGACAGAGGGGAAGTCTTCTAGGACTTCAAGGATGCTGCGGCGAGGACGGGATGTGTAGTCATAAAACTCGTCGGTAAAGTAGGGATTGGAAAACTCGGACAGCCGTTGTTTGTGTGTGGGATCGTCGGTATGCTGAGCAATGAGCTCAAAGAAGTGTCGCTTCGGAATTGCTGTAATATCAAGGTTGTGGGTGAGCAGTTGTCGCAATGTCGTGTTCTTTAGAGGATAGAGACCAGGCATATCAAAACCTGAGATCCAGTTATCTGCTGCGAAACAGAGAGGTGGTTTGACCTCAAATGTGAGAGGCTCATTAGAAATAGCGTTCCAGTCCATTAGATCGATCAACCGTTGTACGTCCTCTGGGAAGTTCTTGGGATAGATTGTCACAATATCGCCAGGCTCATAATACACCTTGTCAGGAATAGTGAAGGTGAGTTCTCGGACATCCTGCCAGTGTTCTGAAGGAGTAACTCTACGGCTTTCGAAAATAGTTGTTCTGAAGGAGCCTGGTATGGGAAGCGGCTGGTCCTCAGGACCAAATATCTGGTTTGAGGGAGGTTCAGTGTCAGTGGTTGGCCCTTTCAATTGGTCGCCATCACCGGAATTAGAGTCGTGCAAAACGGGATCCTCTGGAAATAGCTTCTGGAATAAAGTAGATTCCATGTTGGGTGCACTATTCGAGTCTGAGTATGCGACGGTAGTGGTAGGAATTGGTGGTTGTGTGCTGGATGGGTCGCTGTTGGGTGACTGAGAAGCAGAGGACAACATTGTGGAAGAATATGATGCTAGAGATAGGGGCTGCTGCGCGATAGCCGTAGCTTGTTTGCTATCTGTAGGCTTGATATCATTTGCGCCATCGTATGGTAAACTCATCTTCAAAGTTGCTATTCCAGCTCCTACGCGGCTTTCGCTGCTTTGGGGAACAGACCCAACTGGCTGCCAGTGCGCGTGCTTATTCTCTTGGGTAGTAGCAAGCGTGGCCATGTTTTGATGTGGTGTTGTATCTGTGTTTTTGGGATTTGCAAGGAGCAGGCTAATTTTGGGAGGGAGAAAGACGTCTGCTGGAATTGGTTCAAGTCCATCAGGCAGCGGATACGCAGAGAGAAGGTGCGAGCGAAGGCCCGCCGACCAGTTGAGAAACGTGCCATCAATTCTGGGAAAGGTGAGCTTCTTTTCTACATTGGAAACTTCTAAACAACAGAGAAAAATTAAAGGGAAAATAATAATAATAAAATCAACAGAAGTACAACGAAGGCGACTGACCCTTCTTCATGTTGCTCGTCTGCTTCTCCTCGTGGATAGATTTCTTGCGCGCCCAGTTGTTGGAGACGTTTGTGAAGCTTGCGAGCAGTCCAATTGAATCTTGATCACGACATCTTAATCAGTACCTACTTGTTCACCAACTTACTGTTCATTCTGAACCTACTTTGGATATGAACTGTCTCCAAGCCCAAAAGACGTGAAGGACACGTGACTGAGACAAGTGGGAGGCAACCGTTTCCGGAGCAGACTTTTCCAGAACTTGCCTGCATTCCGGGGAAACTCGCCCTGGCCAGTGGTTGAAATTGCAATCAAGACAATCGTGTACTTTGGCAATTCATTCTATTGTTTACCAATAAGTATGTGTGCGTGCTGCTGGTGCATGAATTCAGACCGACATACAATTTCAACAAGATCCATTTCGCTGACCCTGGTCTCGAAGTGCAGCCTCTCGGTGATACGACCCAAATCACCGGCTACATCTTCACTATTGCCCGTCTCGGATCCAAAGAGGACGAGGGCACGTCTTGCGCTTCTATCATGGCGCTGGCCCTGTACGATGGGTGTTGTCATGGCGGGGAGGGTGGTGGAGAGATGTCTACCGTAGCAAGAAGCAGTTTTGGATGCTGCGCACTTGCTGATAGGTACTGTACCTTATTTTTTATTTTATTCCATTTTTTATTTTGAAAGGTCACGAGACCGAAGTTTCCAGCCTTTTCACAATTTGCGCATAAGGTGGTAAAGTTCCCACTCTTTGATTCTCTTTGATTGGAAGGAGGCAATTTCAATGTTTGACCCCGAATCCTGGTGAAGATTGCTGTCAGTTACCGGTGGTTTGTTGTGGAGCCTGGAGCCTGTCACATTCTCGTGGCCCCCTATCATGGCAAACAAGTGTTCATACAGCTTCATCCAGCCTTGTCCGCCGGCTGACTCCTTTTTTTTTTTTTTTAACAACGTAAACATTTTTGACGAGGCGGCGGTGACACCATTCACTCATCCGTTCAACCCCTTTTGCGCGCGACCACTACCACCACCACCATCATCACCCAGCCTATCTATCCAGGGGAAAGGGTGACGTGCGGCTCTATAGGGCTAAAAGCTGTGGGCGCAATGCACCAACAACCAAGACATATATGCCCGATCTGATGTGATGTGTGATATGATAGATTATTATCTTATATACTATTACTGTGTATCATGATGATGATTCGGACAATACCCTTCATAAACCCCTTTCCCCAAACACGACCACCGCCATCGGCAGATCTTGGATTATTAAGTATTATTATCGCGCAGGAAACAAACAACAATAATAGTAATGGCAGGAATTGCATTGTGCGCTTTTAATTAGTTGGGGTTTCTCAAAGCATCAAAATTGTTAAATTCACCGGGCCTCTGGGGAATCAACCGCTAACCACATCCAGCAGGAGCCACTCTCGCTACGTCGCTCTAGCGCCATCGCGGCTGCAATTTTTAGGTGTGAGGAATCTATATATCGCGCCTCCTTCTCCCTTTCTGAGTCTTCACATCACAACAAGATCCGATCCAAGTTCCATTCAACTCCCAACTTTCAAACACAAAACCAGACCACTAGGGCACGTAGCTACCCTTATAACAACTCCCCCATTTGTTCAAGAGTCAATTACTCAGCGAACGTCGACCATTTACCAAACTTCAAGCTCCTCTTCAGTTTAACACCACCACCCAACTCAATCACCATGTCTACCGTTGTGGAAAAGGTTACTGACGCCGTCAACGACGTTACTGCCGCTCTTGGCAACACATCCATCTCCGACAAGCCTGCAGAAACCACTGCAAGCGACAAGGCAGCGCACAATGAGGCCGTTCTGGCCAGCGCTGCGGAGGGACGAAGACTCTATATCGGTAACCTCGCATATGCGACCACCGAGGGGGAGTTGACAAGTTTCTTTGATGGCTACTTGGTGTAAGTTCAACCCATTCGCAACTCATTCACCTTTTATTGGGAATTTGCAGTTTCTGGCGCAAGGTTTTCTTTGTTGGGCCGTACCGGCAATCAGCCATTTGGCATTCGCCACCTCCCCGATCTGTAGCGAATGAGCACATGGATCAAATTTTGAATCTAAAAGGAATATCAGCCGCTGACATTTTTCTTATACAGTGAATCAACCTCCATCCCAAAGAACCCACGTACCGACCGCCCAGTAGGATACGCCTTTGTTGATCTTTCCACTCCATCTGAGGCTGAGCGTGCCATCGCCGAGCTCTCCGGAAAGGAGATCCTCGAGCGTAAGGTATCTGTCCAGCTCGCCCGCAAGCCTGAGCACACTGAGAAGGGAGCTGCAGCCAGCGGAGGTGAGGGAGAGGGTTCTGGTGCTGAGGGAGGACGCCGCCGCGCTTCTGGTCGTGGTCGCGGACGTGGTCGCGGCCGTGCTGGACGTGGCGGAGCCCGTGCTGCTCGTGGAGTAAGTTTACACAGGTATTCTTGATCAGTTGCAGGATCACTGACAATTTCACAGTCCAAGGGCGAAGAAGGTGCAGAGGCCCCAGCTGCCGAGGTCCTTCCTTTGACCGACATCTCAAACACCGCCAACAACACTGAAGAGAAGAAGGAAACCAAGGAGAAGAAGCCAAAGGAGCCCCGCGCACCACGTGAGCCCCGTGAGCGTGGCCCACCAGCCGATGGTATTCCATCAAAGAATAAGGTCATGGTGGCCAACCTCCCATACAACCTTTCTGAGGATCAGGTAAGAGCGCATCCCAAGAATATCCGGAAAAGATCATACTAATTATTCCAAACAGCTTAAGGAACTTTTCGCTGCTTATGAGCCATCCTCTGCCAAGATCGCCCTTCGCCCAATTCCCCGTTTCATGGTCAAGAAGCTCCAGGCTCGCAATGAGCCTCGCAAGGGCCGTGGATTCGGATTCGTCACCCTGGCCTCTGAGGAACAACAGCAGAAGGCTGTTGCTGAGATGAACGGAAAGGAGATTGATGGTCGTGAGATCGCTGTTAAGGTCGCCATCGACAGCCCAGACAAGACCGACGATGATGCCAATGCTCCAGCCGCCACCGAGGAGGCTGCCACTGCGCCAACCAACGGGACCACTGAGGTTCCCGCTGCTGCATGAGCGTGTGTATAACATGTACGATGGAGAGTGGTTCATTGCGCAGGCAGTGATGACAAATGCATTACTTAACGTTTGCTTTTGGACCATTGTCGCAGCGCAATGAGGATGCATTTTGAAATGATGCTGGGATTTCTGATAATATTTCAGAAAGAACTGGCTTTTTATGATTTTCCTTTTAGGTGGGAGGAAGGGTGGACCACAGTTGGTGGACTTGTTATGGCGTCTGATAGATCCGTGGCTCCAAAATCACTTTCTCTGGCAACTGGCTTTTCCTTCACGTCCTGGCTACCTTTGCTTCCACAATGACCTCTTTGCTTTTTTTGTTACCAATGTCTTATTACCATTTCTCTGGCACGTTCTCAGTGTTGTACTTCTAGAGGTCTTTTCTGCTGTGCTCTCTGGGGAGGGATGGAAATGGAAAAGTTATTTGATTTTTGAAACCATTCATAGAATCAAGTCACAATGAGGGGATGAAGTTATGCTTCTGTAAATACTATTGCAATGGGAAACTATAAAAATCGTGTGACGACAAGGTTTCTTCCAGCCTTGCATTACAGCCTTGCCATACAGCGTCATTATTGGGCACTGGTCAGAGGCTAGCCAAGAATATCGAGACCTCCTTTCCGTCGCAGGGAACCGACATCTCTCTTCTGCACACAAATCCAAGACACCAAATTGACAGCGCATTCTTGTCCCTAACTAGAATTTTATAGTAATACTCTGACCGTTACCTTTGTGAGGAGCTACAACTATTTTAGCAAACATGGCGAGCAAGGCTATGTGGGAGGTTGATCCCGAAACGCGATCAAAAGTATGTAGTTAACCACTTCCTTTTGCCCTCTGCACATCTCCCTTTCCAAATCTTGTGCTGTTCTCTGAAGCGACGCAAGTTCACTTTAGCTGACAAGTGCGCAACAATAGCTCCTCGAGATCCAAAAAGTCAATGGCAATGATCGATGTGTCGACTGTGGTGCGCCATCCCCACAATGGGCCTCTCCAAAGTTCGGCGTGTTTATCTGCTTGTCCTGCGCGGGTGTCCACCGTGGATTAGGAGTACACATCAGTTTTGTGCGGAGTATTACTATGGATGCGTTTAAGGCGGCGGAGATTGAGCGGATGAGGGGCGCGGGGAACAAGCCTTGGAGGGACTTTTTTGATAAGCATGAAGAGAATGAGGGTGCTGGAATTACGTGAGTGTTGTGATTTTCCTCCTCTTGGACTTTCGGTTGGGGGAGAACGGTACAGGTGCAATATGGAGATTGGGCTGATTGTGTGGCAGTTTTGACGATGCAACGATCGCGGAGCGATATTCAGGCGAAGTGGGAGAGGAGTGGAAGGAGAGATTAACAGCCAAGGTCGAAGGAAAAGACTATGTTGCATCCGAAAAACCAGCGCCTTCATCCATGTCCTTCAACAATGCGCCTACATCCTCAGCATCCAGCGTAAACTCCCGAAGCGCAACACCGTCTCAATCCGCAGGAGGAGGCAAAGTTAAAGTGGATGATAAATACTTTGCTGGGCTTGGAGCAGCCAATGCCTCGAGGTCATCAGACTTGCCACCTAGTCAAGGAGGAAAGTACAGTGGCTTTGGAAGTGGAGGCGCTTTTGTGCCGGAAAACTCAAGGACAGGAAGCGGAGGGTTGCCAGGCATGGATGAGTTGCAGAAAGATCCTGTTGCTGCGCTGACGAAGGGTTTTGGGTGGTTTACTACAACTGTGGGGAAGACGGCGAAGACTGTTAATGATAGTTATATCCAACCTACTGCTCAGAAGGTATGTTTTTCTGCTTTTGTCCCTCTATTTCTTCATCTACCATCCTCTAACTCCGTGCTCCTTGCTTGCATTTTTGTGACTTACTAAAGCCCTCTCTCAGTTAGCAGAAACGGACCTCGCTGCCCAAGCTCGCATCACCGCAGCTCAAGTAGCCAGAGGCGCCCAAGCTGGTGCAAAGAATGTTGGCGAAGGATTCAATCGTTTCGTCGAGGGACCTTCAGCTAGTGGATATCGGAGTGCGCCAATCGATGAGAGTAAGAAAGATTTTTGGGACAGCTTTGCTGAAGCGGGCATGACGAGACAGCAAGGTCACAGTGCAGTAGGCACTGGGTCTATCAAGAAGAACAACGAAGGTGGTTATGGCAGTGGTGGGATTGGGAGTGGAAGTTCAGGGAAGAAGGATAATGATGAGTGGGAGAAGTGGTAGTGTGGGGAAGCCAGGCCGTTGAATATAGAGAGAGGGGCTAAGGGGGTTTGGGGATTGCTAGAAGCTACGATACCATTTGGAGAGCACGAGATTAGAGATTGGAATGAATGGTCTTGGGATTGACCTGACGAAGCATTGCGTGCATGGTTTGGTGTTGGGGTATGTTTGAGCCTTGGTGTGCTTTACTTGCTTACTCTGTATGAGTATGATTATCATGGGTAGATCTCATTAAAATCATGGTACTCCTTTTTCAGGCTGTGAGAAATAGAGCAAGAATACAAGTTTGCTGCTCCGGATCCTTCCTACCAGAATACCTATAAATTGTTCGACAACAGTACAGTAAGCAAGAAGTTTATCACAACTTATCAAGAGCTAGCTCCTTCTTTGGCTTAGAATGCTCAATTTAATTACCCCACCCTACACCACTTGTAGCTAAGCTTTTCTCTTCACAACCCTATCTTCAAAGACTAATATCAAGAACTAAAAGTTTTACGACACCAATTTCTCCCTTTCTTAAATGTTTCTCTACCTACCTCACCTATCTAATAGCTTGGCAAACCAACCCCCAGATCAACCCTATATCAACCGCCCTTGACCCACTTAAATGACCTGATTCAGCTGACGATACTCCATGGCTCCTCGCTATACGGAGTACCTCTATAAAACTTTTCACCTATGACCTTTGAATACAAAAAAGGGCAAGATAGACGAGTAACCTTGCGTACTCTTTACTATATGGAGTAATTTTTAATGTTACGTCTTTGCATGCAATTAGTTCTTTAGTTTTTTTTTTTTTTTTACAAAAATTAGGTTT
>JAJONI010001719.1:0-10601 GCA_022190145.1 Pezicula rhizophila | reverse complement strand
GGCTTGTAACAAACACAAATCTTGATAGAGGTGCTACGCATATATCGAACATTGTATATTAATAATAAACTAATGCCTAGTCTTCCAAACAGGAGAAGACGAAGAAGAAGACATACTCTTCTAATGTCGGATTTGGGCTGACTTTAGGCCGATTCCGCCTAGCTGTTACGGGGCTTTAGAGAGAGAAAAGTAACTTAAGAATCACTACATTATTTGACAGCGCATCATTACCTATTATTCTGCTCACCAGTACCACCTTCCAATGTCAAATTCCTTCTATCACATCTCTATTCACAAGACCAAGCATCAAGTAACCGAGAAAAATGAGGTAACTTTCTATTGAGAAAGAACTACCTATCTATCTTCTGTTTAAGAGAAGAGCATAGTGTACAAAAATTCAGTGCTTTGAGTTTATTCCCTCGTTCCACCCATTCATCCTCTCCCATCATTCCACTTCCCAAGTTCACCAGAAGGTTCTATGCCCCACGCTATCAGCCGCGGACGGGTATTCAATTTAATTCTTTCACCTCCGCATCTACCCTTCAAATCCACCAAGCCATGACCTAACTAGCCTATTTTGATCACCTATCCCGTCAGGCAGGTGCCAGAGAATCCCAGTTCAAGGAAAGGGAATCAAGAACGGCGAAATAAGGACTGAACTAGAAGATTTTCAGGAGAGGCAGTCGGAAGATAGAAGAACGGACTAGGATCCAGGTCTATGTGATTTTTTTGTTTGTAATGTAGTATGTAAAAACCAGAGCGAGAAACTCAAATAACTGAAGGGTGAGGTTCTCAACGAGTATGGGTTTGCTGTCTGGAGGAAAGCCGGCACAATGTGAAAGGAAACGAGTCGAGAAAACGGCACAAGCGTCGATCAGGCAAGAACCATGTCGCTTTGTTTACCACTCATACTCGCCAGTGGCCTTATGGAAGACGTACTCCTTTCCGTTAACGGTCAGGACACCGTCCTTCATGACACACTTCCTGTTTAGGTGTCAGTAGTTGTTCAAGGTGGAAAGGTGAAAAGGAACTCACCACTTATTCTTAACACGTTGTACCTTATCATACATGCAAAGCATGATATGACCCATCGCCTCGTCCTCATCTTCATCGTCATTAAGTCCATCATCTGGATCATCGAGGTCGGAATTAATTGCATCCTCATCAAGATCTGGTTTGACCTCGTCATCGTCATCATCATCACCTCCGTCGTTTTGAAGAATGGCTTGGTTTGTAGATTTAGTCTTTGGAAGAGGTCGTTGACGCTTGTTTCTCTTGGCTGCTGCTGTGGCTTGCTTGAGAGGAAGCATTAGACCACCACCTTCCATACTCTGGCCCATCGACTCAATCTTACTACGGATCAGATTATCGATTTCGATACGGCCCATGGGTTCTTCTTCTCCTTGACTGTTGATACGGGAAACGATGCCAATGGATTCGCACATATCATCGCCTGCACCATCAGTTTGAGCGCCGCCAACACCATTAAGCTTTTGAAGATTCTGTTGTGCATTGATGGCTTGTTGTTGTCTGTATTGTTGAATTTGCTCGGGAGTTAAATTCGGGCGTTGTTGTTGCTGGCCAGCTTGTTGCTGACCGGCTTGCTGCTGCTGCTGCTGCTGCATTTGCTGCATACGTTGTGCTTGTCCTTGTGCATATTGCTGTTGTGGACTCAGATTCCCCGCGTTCTGTGTAGCATTTTGTGTTTGAGGTGCATTTCGTTGAAGTTGCGCAATAGATTCAGCAGCCCTCGTACCATACATTCCTTGTAGATTAATTGCAGCTCTTTCTGCAGCAGAAAGTCCTGCCATGGAGTTGTTGTTAAATGTAGGCGGCGCATTACTCAAACCAGCACCTTCCAAACCGGGTTCTGACTTGATCCGTGGAGCATTGTTCATTTGTGGCATGGGAGGAAGAGCAGGTTGAGGTGCTTGCTGCTGTTGCGGCTGTTGCTGTTGGGGCTGTTGTTGCTGTTGCTGTGGGATTTGTTGCGGCATCTGCTGTTGTGGAATCTGTTGATACAAACCTGAGTTGGAGGGAAGAGTTGGAGTATTTTGCATGACTGGGGGTGCTTCCTTGGGGTCCCATGGAAATTGGGCAACGCCAAGTTGAGACAACTTTTGCTGCCATCCCTATACAGAGTATTAGTTTATCTAGATAGTACAAGATGTAGCAGATAGCTAAAAGTAGGCTAGGTTGAATAAAAATAAAAGGTACAGTAAGGGAGTAGAGGGAGTAGAGGGAGTAGAGGGAGCAAAGTGTAGATGACGATGAGCCTTTTAGAGGACAAAGCCACGTGAGACTGCCTGCCCAAAGAGATCTAGCGGCTTGGCTAATTTCGCAAGCGAAGCAGCTGGGTATAAAGCCAAATACTGAAGGCCGCCCACCCAAGAAATCCAGGGCCCGCTTGCAGGCTGCGAGAAGTGAGAAGAGACATGGTCAACGCCGCATTTCGACACCACCCACGATAAAAGGAATCGGCCAGACAATCCGACAACGACGACAACGACGACAAAGACGACGACAACAAATATATTTACAAGTAGAAGGGAGTATTATGAAGATGAAGATGAAATTGATAAAAGGTGAGAAGCGCGATTGATCTCGTCGCTGATGCCATTGCGTGTGCAGCAGTGTGGCGAACAAAGGGAGAAAATCAAGTCATACCTGTCTCAGCTCTTCGAGCACACGCTCATCAACACCACCTTCCTCGAAATCAACTCTAGAGCTCTCAACGACATCTGCGATGATCTGCTGGTAGACCGCTCCGACCTGGTTGTTCGACATCTTGGGGCGTTGCTCGTGGATGAATATGGAGGAGTCTTGGTTTGGTCGCACGACCTCGTTTGATCTCTGGCTCTGGACTTCAACTTCCCAACCCTTTCTACCAATTCTCTTTATTATTCAACTCCGCAGCTACGGCGCATAAGCGAGTGGGATTATGATGCCGACGTGATATGATAAAACTGGTGTTGCGCTGGTGAATAAGATCGTGGGGTGGAAGAATCTTGGAACACTTTGGCGGTCGCAATCGCAATTGTCCACTACACTCTACCCCCTGCACCACGTCCAGTAGAATGCCCTTTTCGTCGTACAACGTAATATTCGTGATTGTGATGCACTGATGTACTTCTATTATGATTCTAAGGCCGTGGTTCGCTTTGGTTGAACCTTCGAATTCTTGGCCTGTGGAGTTGTATGGGGGAAAGATGCCTTTGGAGAGGTTAAGCTCAAGCACCGCTGCTAGCCTCGCTCGCTTACATAACGCGCCAGTCCTACTTCTGCTTGTGGTGCTTCTTCAATGGTGAATGAATGAAATGTCTTCCCTATCAGTAGATTCACCGCTCCTTACCTACGTAAATGCCTTATGATTGGAATGGCCATCTATTTCAGCCCTAATCCATGTACCGACGGTACTTCGGGTATATTTATACTTAATTGACGCCGCTTGAAGACGCCACCGCGGCCAATTGCAGAAGATCATCACCATTCTCAAATGGCAGGGTTAAAGAGCACCTGTGAACTTGAGAATTTATCCTGGTCTTTCAAGAAGCTCTGCTATCTAAAACATCCACAGATGGCGATGTTTCAACATCCCTAATTGCCAACTTTTTGAAGGTCAACTTCCCGAACGCAGGGACAGATGGGATGGTCACGCGGATAACTCATGCAGATGAGATTGGTTGGAAGTTCAAAGCACTCCTAGGTGTCGTCATGAATTATTAAGTACAAGCAATATTTCTCATAATTGACAAGCATCATTAACTCCATTCATGACTCGTCCATTCCTGTATCATCAAGCACAACTCGCACCAGGTGAAGCACTTTCGGCCATGGGCATTGAGAGAGCCGACAAACTCCCAACTCCACGCTACAGATCCAGATCAACCGCTAATGCCAGTAAGAATTGTTTATACTTGGTCCTGTTACTCTCTTGGAAGCCCGGACGCTTCACAGAGCCTCGATGGCCAGCATCAATTAGCGAATAGTCATTGACTTGACCTGGTCGGCCTTTCCTGAAGCACCCGATGCAGCAGCAGAACTTGCACCGGCCTTCTTCTCAAAGATCTTCCAGAATTTCAAGCTCTCATCCGCGGCTATTGAGTATTAGCGATTGTTCCTCTCAGTTCAGAGAGTTAAACTTACCGGCAGTGGCCAGCATTTGTCCGTCTGGGCTGAGACAACTGTGAAGGACGCGGGTCTCGTGTGCTGGAATCTCAACATTGCGGACAAGAGTTGGGTAGCTCCAGATGCTGAGAGAGTTGTCTGGGAATCCACTGGTGCTGACGATCTCACGGTAGTGAGGGCTCCATCGGAGAGAAGTGACTTGGGATCCAGTGTCAATGCTGTTAACACGGGCACCAGTAGTGGTGTTCCAGAAGTGGATGTGACGATCGTATGATCCACCACCGGTAGCAAGAAGGTTGGGTTGCCATGGGCACCAGCTGAGGGCCTTGACGGCAGCCTTGTGGTTGGTCTTGGTGAACTTTGGGACGGCAAGAGAGCGAGCATCCCAGATGGAGACGAGGTTGTCATTACCGCCAGTGGCAAGTTGGGCCCCATCAGCCCGCCATTCAAGACCACAAACCTCAGAGGTGTGGGAAACGAGCTCAGCAGTCTTGTGTTGAGCGATGCGGACATCATGGTTAAACACAAGACCACTTCGTGCGCCAGTGGATAAAGTGTGCTTGTTCCATCCCATAACGCCAACACGGGTCTCGTGGCCGTGCATGCTTCGGAGCTTAGTTCCTTCCTCAACGTCCCAGATCTGAACCTCGCCCGTGCCAAGTCCAACAGAGACGTATGCTCCATCACCCGACCACTTCACGCTACTGACGTAGGTATCTGGGCTAGTCTCCAAGAGAGAGCTGACAGTTCCAGACTCGGCAGACCAGACATAGACATTGCGCTCGAGGCCGATGGCGACTTGGTTGTCAGAGCTCCAGTCGAGAAGGTTGAGGTAGTAGTCGTCAACAAGGCCAGGAGCATCCAATACGCGCTCAGGTGCGGTAGCAACACGACGTCTGAATTGGGCGGAAGCAGCGTTTGCGTTCTTGAGAGGGCGGTTATATTGAGAGCGTAGGTCAACTGGCTTTGATGACTCGGGGGGGGCAGGCTTGAATGCAAGGATGCGCTGGTTGAGGGATACACCACATGCGGATGCAAGAGAGTCTTGGTATGCGACGGTGTTTGGGGAAGGACGGGAGTATGAGGCTGGCTCATCGTCGTCGTTAATGTTTAATCCTTCTAGGGCAGAGATGGCATCATCAGCAGCTGATGCGAGGACTGAAGAGTTCTCTCCACTGCTGGTTTTTGGGCGCTTGTCACCGACGTCAAGCTTTCCGGAGCCAGACGTGGCAATTGCGGAGCTTGCAGTTCGGTTTGGGATGAACCGATCGGCTGCGTAGGATATGGTGGTCTTGGTAGACTTTTGTCTAAGAGGTCCCTTTTTGGTTTTGTTGGATGAAGTTGTCTTGCCGCCAGTACCAGTAAGAGTAAAGTCAGATACACCGAGCTCGAGAGCACGTCGTGGGGTCTGTACGCCACGGGCAATGTTGGACTTTGGTGAATCACGATGTGTTCTCGAGGATGACTTTGTGAAGAGGGTTCCACCGTATGTTGACTTCTGGATGTTCTCATTGTCCGACGTCTTTCTCTCAGGTGTGAATGGTGATGAGTTATTGTTGTTGAAAGCGATGGATGTTTGGCGGGAACGAGGAGAAGGAGTCAAGGGCATGCGTCCGCCAGCGGTACGTGTGGAAAAGAGCCCAGTGTGGGACTTTTTGGGGGTCGATACTGAAGTTGCCATGATGTAGTATCGGGGTGGGGGGGGGGGTATAAGATCTCAGTCGAAAGACAAGCTAATGTATCGATCGATGATAAAAAGAGGTTCGGGATATCGAACGAGCTCCAAGAGACTCAACCTAATGGTTCCTGGTAGTTGTTTGGGTTAGTATATTCGTTATTGTGCTCGATATGCGAAAGTTCCTTCGAAGAACGAACTAAGTCGGAGGCGATCGATGGCTGTACAAGGACGAGGCGAAAGATCTAGTGGACTTGAGATGTATCTTGTTTGAAGGTGCGGTAGGGGGGATAATGCGAAAGGGCGGAGATAGAGAGAAGTAGAGGGATGTGCGGGTTTTGAGAATTGCAATGTCAATGTGCGTGAGGAAGAAAGAGGAAGAAAGGAAGTTGAAGATGGCTTCTTATGAGAAGTTCACTTCTCGGTTGTTGACAGCAGGGGCCACCGTGGTTGACGCAGCAACTGCCTCCGTCGCCTTGCAGGTCCACCACTCTGGAGATCGTCCAAGGGGCACCAAGCAATTAAGATCACCACCATAATTTCGGGGGAGATTTGGAGATTTCAATTTATGAATGAATATTTTTAAAATCTTTAAATATTTAAATGACTTCATTAAGTATATGCCGTAGTAATATTATACGACGTGCGTGCTCTGAGTGAAGAGTAGATTTGCTTCCCGTCATGGCTTAGTTAGGTACGGAAGTATCATCGCATTCAGGGGTTAGCATTCCTGGCATTCAATTATTGGCTATGTATGGACCTTATTAGGTACGAACTTACTTACCTAAGCGAGTGACGAGTGAGTGCCACTTTTACTTAATGCGGTCATTTACCGCCCCGTTTCAACCTTACGAGTTAGGCAGATATTCCGCCAAACGCCCTCCCTCCGAAAGCCCTCTCGGATCAATTATTGGAAGGTACTGTAAGTCTTACCTAAACGCCGTCTTCATCCCTGACCCTCCAGAAGGAAACCCTTTGATTTTGGGATCACCTCCCCGTTTGACAATTGTGCAAACACACCACTATCTTCTCTTGGACCACCTTGCCCATCTCTGTTCACGAGGCCTCCTGTGCCTATCGTACGGTACAGATCTCCAACAATTGCACTCATACTATGATACCATAGAGTCCTCGAAAAAAAAAATCATGGCGCCAACCACCCCAGCCGCAGCTGGCAATCCACATCACCAGCATGCCTCCATCTTTGGCAATGGTGCTCTATCCCACGCTGCCAACCGTCTCTCTGACGGTACTGCCCTTACTCCCAGTTCTGCGACCTCCTCTAACCATACATTTCTCATGCCTAATTCGCCTGTCAAGGGTCGGCCGAGTATGGATGGCTATCGTCCCAAGGTAACCAGAACTCTGGGTCAACGTCCAGCCTGCCTTGTCAATGCCTCTGTCACATTCTGTGGGAATAACCAGATATATGCATTTGGCGGATTTGATCAGTATACGGATGAAGTGTACAACCATGTCCTCAGACTAGACCTAGTGAGCCATCAGTGGGCTCTTGTTGACAACTATGGTGACATTCCAGGCGTGCGGATGGGTATTTCTTTTCTGCCACACTGATTTCCTTGCATAGCTAATTACTTGTGTAGGACATACCGCCACCCTCTACCAAGGCGACAAGCTCCTTATTTTCGGCGGTGAGAACGAACATCGTACATACCTCTCTGACCTGATCATATTCGACCTGAAGACGGCACATTGGACGCAGCCTGCAGTTACAGGACCCATACCGAAAGGACGAGCAAGACATGCTGCTGTACTACACGACGATAAGCTGTTTATAGTCGGAGGAATAACTGGCCATAACAACTATGTCCTTGACGATATTTGCTATCTTGATCTCAAGACCTTCACGTGGTCCAGAGCATGGCGTTTTGTTGGAAGATTTGATCATTCGGCATATTTGTGGTACGTTAATTGTACATGGGAAGAGACAAACCAAACTTACAAATCGTAGGGGTGATCGAATTTATGTATTTGGGGGACTTAGTGAGGATATGGACAAGATCGGAGACATTTGGTGGCTGGATGTCAAGGGGACTCCGGCTTTTGATTCGCCCCCAAGCTTCGGATCCCTCGATCGACAAGCCACATCAGGCCGCTCAGCTGGCTCCCCCAGATCTTATGCTATGGTGCCTCCACCAGCTGTTGGAAGCTCTGGTTATGCTGCAAACTCGAGTAGTGCTCAAGTTAATCCTCCTTCGTTTCAATTGACGAATTCAACTCCTGTTGCTCCTGGCTCAATATCATCCTTGAAGTTTGTCTCTGGACCGAATGTTCCTTCTCAAGGCTCCGGTATGCATTTCCATGTTTACACATCCGGTACTCTACTCGACTTTGTCACACCTGCTGCAACCATCACACCCCATGATTGCTCATTGTCCTCATTGGAGTTGGATACTTTACGTTGGCAAAAACTTGCAGAGGGTCGAGATATCTTCAAGCCTGGTTTCAGATGGCATTACTGCACAATGAACGAAGATGGTACAAAGGCTTGGCTTCTTGGATGCCCCACAGACCCAACAACGACAGACTTGGGGCCAGGAGGGTTTGAGGAGTATCTCAGGTACGTAGGAAACTCATGTTCATAATTTGAATTGTGACAGTGCTAACATTTTTGATTAGCGACATCATGGAGATTGACCTTCGGCGTTATGGTTTGCTTGGGAATACGCTCACTCCAGAGCCCCGTGCTGATCTTTCCCGTTTACCTTCTTTTCATGACCGTGCAGTCGTTCAGACTTCGAAGGGCCTGGGTGCTGATTTGGCCAAACTTTTCAACCAACCTCCGGAAAGCGGCAGTGGCACTGATTTCACAGTCACTGCACTACGAGATGGAGAGTGGGATGAGGATGAAATTATGAGTTCTAGTTTGATGCGTTCTGACAACCAACCTGAACAGAACTGGCTCTCCCCCGACGCTTCCACCTCGCCACCTATTTACGTCCACAAACTCATTCTCCAAGCTCGATGGCCACACTTTGCTCGTCTGTATAACGCTCAAATGGCAGAATTCCACACAAAGAAAATGCACATCCCTGAGCCATATACAGTCGTCAAAGCTTTCCTTTATTACCTCTATACCGATAGCATCCATCCTGAAGATGTTCCAGAGCTGAACGACGTAGCTGGTCTTCTAGTCGTTTCCAACATCTACAATATACCACATCTACGATTGCTCTGTGTCAACCGCCTTTCGAAGGAGCTCGATGTCGAGCATGCCTGCATTATCTGGCATTGTGCAGGAATTGCAAATGAGGATTGGCTAAGACAACGTGCTTCCCGATTCTGTTTGCTTCATTGGGGCAGAGTTGTGCGTACAGATGGATTTTTAAAGTTGCCGAGACATGCCCTTGTCGAATTGTCTCAGGGAATCGATATCGAGGGTCGTGTTGTTGGAGGTAAGTTTAATGTAGCTCCTTCATTTCTTAATTAGCTAATAAGGTTTAGGTGATGAACTGGAGTATGTTGGAGGCCTTGGCGGTTCAAGATTTGGTGTTGGCGGTGTTGCCAGAAAAGCCAGTATTAGCAGCAATCAGACACAACAGCTTGGCTCGGAAGTTGATGAAGACGAGGGCATGGAAATGACATAATATGACTCAATGCCCTGCGGGAGGAGATATGCATTATGAGGCGTTCCACGGAGGCGATACGAGTTTACTTTGGCAGGGTGTCCCCTTAATGAAGATGGCGAAGGAAGGAATACGGCTAGCGGTCAATATTTGTGTAGCATTGCCTCGGCGTCGGAGTGCGGCAGTGCGAATGAAGTTTATGACAAAAGATACCTAGATACAATTGTATTTTTCATTATCAATGAATGGTTCTACCGAACTAGATTTCCTGCAATAACTTAACATGCAAGAGAATAGAGCTTGAAGCCTGAATGGTTCGAGTAACCTTGTAGGTTCTTGAATTACTAAGAGTAGCACAAAGACCAAAACCGAGCATTGGATTGGACCCAAATACCATACAAAATGACATAATTTCCATGCATGAGTCTTAATTTAAGAAGCCACGACTCTGACCGAAATGAGGATATAATATTCTTGCTAATAGCACGTGAGTGATTATTGGCCGACAATACAAAACACCATTAAAGTCGGCTGACAACACTTTTTCTTGCCACTGGTTTTGAAAGACATTAAAAAGTACGCCTTGTGTTCTGGATAGCAGTATCAATCGATTTGTCCTGTGTACTTTAGCTCTGATCGATATAGTAGATAGTACAAGTATATGCCAATTCTCCTCGTGTTTTCTTTTTTTCTTTTTTCTGCAATTCCGGGAAATGAATAGGCAAGGGTAGATAAGTTGTGTAATTTTATTTTAATAGAGAATGAATTGAGATTGCGAAGGTCTCTATGCTACTTTTAAGATGCATTGCTAGGTAGTGTTTAAATTCAAATTGGATTTTTTTGACTTCTAGCCGTCACTCAGTTAGTACCTTGCCGGACTACGGTAACGGACGATCTCCATATGCAGCGCGTGGGAGTGATGGCAGAGAAAAGTGGACGTGGATTGCCGCTTCCCGTCGCTATAGACATTGATGACGCTTGCTAATACCTCAGTGGTAACATGCATTGATAGTATGGTCTATTATATTGAGATTCTAGCTTCCTACTCTTTAATTTTATGTAATTGGAAATTGTATATTAGAATCTAGGTTCCTGATTTGAATTTAGTCTACCTTGGTTTCTTAAATTTATAGAACCTCTTATACGCTTTGGTTCTAGGAATGAGTATTAATTGGCTTTTATTCTGGGTTTGTCAATCATGTTTGGTATCT
>JAJONI010001718.1:0-10606 GCA_022190145.1 Pezicula rhizophila | reverse complement strand
TTCAACCAAGTGTTACCAACCCCATACTATCTACCTGTCGCTATCTAACCAGCTTCCCATTAGTCTATATAGACTGTGTTGTGTTTGTACCTTTTTATAGGTTTCACATATCACGGTTTAATACAGACATAGTAGTGTTCTAGCATTAAAGCTCGAGGATCTTAGGTTGTCTGTAACCACATCGTTGTTGTATGTCTCTAAGCTAAGTTTCCCACCGAAAGAGCCAGCTCTCGCCACACTTCAAAAAGAAAGTAAATAAACCAAAACCAAATCCCTGTTCTAAACTCCAAGAAGGTGCCCACTGAAAGGCATATCCAGACGTGTACCATAAGACGAAAGAAACCACCGTGCCACATCCTCAGTTTCCACGCATCGTCTCCTGTCTCTCCTCTTCCTGATGATTACCAATGTTCCCCGTCATCAACCCTGCTGGAATCCCAGCACTCTCAGCCGTCGCATGTCTATCTCTGCTGTTGTCTACCACCCTGTTGACCTGACCCCTCTCCTTGGCTTGATTGCGACGTCTCTTGAGTGCCCTGATCCCCATCATTAGACACATTTCGCCCCCCACTACCACTAGTGGAACCCGAGGACTTGGAGGTGTAAGGTTGGTAAGGAAGGAAACTACGATAGATATGTTTCGAAGAGCTGGATGGAGAGTTGGAAGAAGAGCTTGAGCTGTGCTTGTTCATGTCTTGGTTCCCGTGGTTGTCTTTGTCTGGGCTGGACATAAAGATAGTTTGTGCGAGTGAGGGATCTGTCTGAGGGTTGAATCGTACTAGATTCTTTGCTTGATGTTGTTTTGAGACTTAACATGACAGCGCACAGCCTCCCATTTATACAATTCCATTGTCAAGCTCATTTTAATCTTTAATGTAAGAAAAGAACGGAGGGATCTTCGTTTGAGTCAATCTGCAGGCAATAATTACGTTGCTACTTAGCAGTTGTTAGTATCTAAGTACATGAATGGTTACTGTGCCACAGCTTGAGTACTTAGCACTTGCTACATTGAAGCTGAGAGGTATCCTCATCAAGTATACAATACCGTTAGCTTATATGGGGCCTTGGGATTCAAGTGTGTGAATGGCTCGGTATGGAGGCTCCCTTTGAGTACCCGCCACAGCTGAGGCTGGGTAGGAGAGCGAGATGATGGCCTTCCTCTTGTGGTGTGCATCACGATTAGTTCTGACATATCGGACGTTGAAAGAAAGAGCCACTTGAAAGTCTGGGAATTGGGGACTAAAACTTCGCAGAGAGTGGCCTAATTGGGAAGAAAATTGCGAGATCTTGTAAGGCTGAGTTGATAAGAATACTAGCGCGTCGCTTACTTTGGCTCGCCCTGTGGTCACGTGATTTACACCCCCTTTTCACGTTCTTCTGATCTTGGAAACTTGCCAAGGTAGTAGGAGTGAGTGGCCAGTAGCGATTCAGGATATCCAATTTTCTTTTTACAGTAGCCATTGCTTCTCTGATTTCTTTTCAATTTAACGTTTGATATGCTAAAATTTTCACATGTGTTTCAGCTTGCGTCTCAGCTTTTTCTCCTGAACAGGATAGATAGATAGTCCAGAGGATGAACATGGACGTACGACACTCGCTCCTACTAAAATTTTCTACCAACACCCACAGAATCAAAGCCTTCACATTTCTCTCTACATCCAACCACCAGATACCAATTTCAAAATGAAACAACCCTTCCCTAATTTCACCTCTCCAACAACCTTCCCCCACTTCCTCAACCTCCCAGAAAACCCAGCACCATCCATCCCTCTACCAAACACTAATAAACCTCAACTCTCAACTCCATACTTCCTACTAGGTACAATCAAGGAAAACATGACGCTGTCGAGTAATCCAACTTATATACTTGTTGATGCTGTGGGCACGAATTTCGCATGTGTGTTAAGAAGTCAGGTGGCACAGATGGAGTGGGATGTTAAGGGGTTTAAGAAGGGGTGGACAGTTATTGTTGAGGGGGCTGAAAGGAAGGGTGTTAAGGATGGGAAGGCTGGGCATGTTGGGACTGATATTAATGGTGTTAAGGTATGGTTTTCTTCTTCTAGTCCCCCCCCTTTTGTTTTTCCTTCCACAGAGGTGGGGGCCTTGGACTCCTTTATAGAGTCGTCTGAAAGGAAGTTGAGAGTGGTCTATTGATGTCATTCTGAGTGTAGGTTATTCCGGCGAGTGTGGAGAGGTTGATGGAGATGAGCATTAGGGCTAGGATTGAGCAGGTGCAGGGCGAGGGCCAGAATTTATGTCAAGCTTGTGGGAAGCAAGGAGAGGGGTTGTTGAGGTGTAGAGGCTGTGAAAGTGTTTGGTATTGTAACAAGGTGAGTCGTAAACCCTTCAATGTGAGAATTATACTTGGAGATTTTGAAAATGGCTTGCTCAGTGAGAAAAACAGGACTGTCAAACGAAAGGTTGGAATGAAGGTGCTCATAAAGGAGATTGTAAGGTTTTTAAAGCAGTTGGTGGTCTAGAGTTGGGAGATAGAGGCTTGACTGAAGATTGAGTTTTGAGATATCATATTAACTACGTTTGCTACGGTATTCAGTAATACAGTAGGGTCCAAGACAGATTATATCCAAGGCTATAAAACAAAGCCGATGAAGCGTGGTTACTTAAACCCTCACTTAAACAGATCAGCCGATAACATTACCGACTGACGGCCGTGGCCACTCCAGCTTTGCCCGATGCACAATACTCCAAAAACAGATCAAAGAAAGTCGTAAATGAACCCAAACCCTCACACATTCATCCCTTTAACTATGCTGATGAATCTCAGTAGAACCACTGCGATGCCAGGTTGCCAACAAAGTACCACACTGTCCACAACGATGATCGACATTCTTCGTCCCATCAATTAGATAAGGAACCCAACAACAAACTGTAGTAACTAGGCATGCGATAATAGCCCAAACGCTAAATTACCATCAGCAAATTGATTGAATATAACAATCAAGGACACAACTCACTGTGTATAGTTCCCCACCACGTATGAGATCCTAGTCATAGATCGCTGCCCACAGGCAGGGCAGTCAGCAGGAGCTGGTGTCCGACCGAGTGAAGCCAGGGGTGTTGCATTTTGGAATTGCCGAACTGGCTGTTGCTGTTGAGGTGCTTGCTGCGTATTCTGCCAAGCTCCTTTCTCAGCTGTTTGTTGTTGATAAGTTGTGTTTGGATCATGGGGAGGTTGACCGTAGGCCATTTGGGGTGGTGGGTATTGTTGAACACTGTGGTTGATTTGTTAGCTTTCATGGGTGAGAGCTGGGAACCGGCTGGATGTTACGGTTGGGGAGCGTAGGCTGCGTCTGCTTGCTGTATAAACCCGGGCTGTTGCTGAACTGGGGCCTCTTGTTGGTAAGCTGGAAGGTCTGCAAAAACTGTTAGAACAGGCCCTGGATTGAATAAGCTACCACGTACTCTTTTGATCTGGGTACAAAGCCATGATCTCGATGATATATATATGAAACTTGAGAAGTTTGGTAAGAGGGAGAGAGAGAGAGAGAGAGAGAGAGAGAAATGCGATACTCTGCAAACGTATGCAGCGGAAAGCTTCAGATAAATGCTTTCAAATATGGAGGGGAAGCACTGTCATATTAAAAGTTAACAGAGCTCATGCCACCGTCGGCGGCTTGCATCCAAACTGTGTAGCCACATGTAAGCAGTAGCGGCACACTGAGACTATGTGGACATCCCTTTCGTGGCAGACCCAATAAAATAAATGGACAAGAACTTTAGCAAAGGGTAGCAAAGGCTTTCTTGAATGTATGACTGAGGCTTCCACCTTTTTTTCAGCCCTCGCCTGATTCTCGTGATTCATTGGTTCAGGCCAAGCCACAAAGAGTACAGCATACTCTCAATGTGATAATTGCTCAGCCGCAACCCGAAAGGGGGAAGGGTCTATATTATTCTGAGGAGGCTGGCGAGTGATTTTGTCCTTTAGTGCTGCATTTAGGCAACGATAGTCTAACTCTGCCTTGCGTCAAAATAATATGCCTACACTATGTCGTATTTAGAGCTTTGGAGGGCCTACTGTACCATACAAACCCAACTTACCTAACTCAAATTGACGATGGTCATCAGGACACCGCAAAACAAAACCCCGAGAAATGGTATCACCTGAAAATAATTCATGGCCAATTAATCAGTCTCGCTTTCTTTGAACAAGCTCTACATGATCTCTGTACTCCTATCCATGCTCCTGAATATTGCTATGTTGTTAGCCTCCAGCGCCAGTTCCTGCAATGTCATTAATATACAACCGATTAAAAAATCTCCACCTTGCGGAGACTGCTGGACTTCTTCACTCCAGCTCTTCCCCAATCACCATTTCGAACTTGCCCTAGTCTTTTGCTGAGCGTAGAGTACCCTCTTCCTAGGCCTCCACTTGGGCCATTGCTTTGAATATCCTCCCATTCTTCTGGGCTTTCCTTCGTCCTATTTTCTGAATCTCGCATACGCTCAATTGCGCCCTTCAAAACCTCCCAACTCTCGACAAGACCCTCGCTTGCCTTCCCTCCACAATCACAATCACATCCACCTGGACAGTTCGTATCGCCGTAAGACTGATATTCTGACAGACATTCCTGATGCGCGACACATCCACAAGATAGACAGGGTGGGAATAGCGCGCTAACTGGTTCCATGCAAATCGTGCAACGTAACTGGTGCTGTACCGTTTTGCATCTGTCGCAACGGCCCTTAGCACCACTGCTGGGTCTTATGGGAAGTGGTTCAAGTCGGGATTCGTGCAGAAGGCAGTATCCTGTTATATCAAGGCCTTGATCTCTGAGTACTTCATTAGGGTGTTCCCTCTTGCCTAGAAGAATAGGAGAAGGCGGAGCGTTATCGTGGTGCGACGTTCTGGTATCATTGGAGACGACAGACCCCGCATAAGACCTATTCTCCGCAATATCTATCTCGGAAAAGTAATCCTTTAAGCCGTTGAATTTGAGGACTTCGAGTCTTGATAGAGGATATCCCCACATGAACAGGAGCTCTGCATATGCTCGCCGGTAGCTTGCGAAGAGAGATGAATGAGTGAGATTTAGGAGTGATGTACTCATGCAGCCATCATCGTCAAACGCATTCTGGTTTTCAATCGTCAGGCTAATTCCAGTACATTTTGTAGGCTGTCCCATATCCCTTGCATCCTCGTCATCGGAGTAAGATGATTGTTCAGGAATTCCCTGCTCCTTTACGCTTCCTAAAACCGTTGTGTTTCCCCAGGTGATGGTGCTGGGGGCCAAGGAGCTAAGCATGTTTTCCACAGGACTTGGTCGTTTACGGGTTGGAGGAGGGTTGGGAGGCGATGAAGATGCAGTAAGTGAGAAGGGTCGTGAAAAACTTGCCGCAAAGCCAGACGCAAGGCCAGAGTTTGCACGACGAAAGCTACGTGCTCCATCCGGAGAGGTCGAAAGACTTTGAGATTGGTAGTGAAGCTGCTCTGAGCTTGCCCGGTTTGATCGCAATGGTGGTGTCTCTCCGCACGAGTATGATGTCGATGTCGGATCACTTCCCCAGGCTCCATTAGATGAGCCGACAGATCCATACAACCCAACCGGTGTATAACTCATCTTGGGTGTAGAAGCTGTTGAGGTGATTGGAGCTCGTTGATACATACTCCACGCAGCCGCATCGGTTGGAAAGTAGTCTAATGAAAAGGCTGGCGTTTTCATGGAGAGTGGGGTTTGAGGTTGGCTCATCCGTCTCTCTGCATGCGAAACGCTGCTGTCTCCACCATTTGGCTCACTAAATACGCAAGAAAGCATGGCCAGCATTTGAATGTCTGCTTTGCCTTCGTAGAAAGTAAAGAGATCAGAAATTAACTGTTTTGCAACTGGGCTGCTTCCCCATTTGACGCGGCCCATGAGAGTCTTCTTGCGGCCTGGGAAGTCATATGAGATATCGACACCGCTATCTGAGCCACTATCTCTCCGGCTTCGTTGTCGATTCGCCATATCCTTTGCAACAACAAGTATCGGCTCGCTGCGGTGGCTTTGATCCAGGACCTCAAGCGGGACCTCGTTGTGCAATATCATTGCAACATACCTCCATATATCAGAGAGATCCGTAAAGCCATATTTCTCGGCCACAATAGCATTGTGTTCACAAATATCGGGGCCCTTCCCGAATATGGCATATTCACGGGCGAGCTCTTTCTTAGCAGGTAGAAGCTCGCTGATATTGTGTAGCGCTATAATATTCTTAGGTTTCAAAGCTCGACTTCTACCAAGGCCAGTTCCAGTTCCAGTACCCGTACCAGTCCCTCCGCCGCTGGATCGTTGAGACCTGCTGGTTGAGAGTGCTTTCATATATCCACGGCGGTTTGAAGGGCGCCACATCTCGTTCATCGGGAAATGTGCAACGCGGAAGCGTGATGAGTCTGAATCCGATGAAGATATTGAATCATCTGAGGCGTCAGACTCAGCCTCACTCTCTTCGGCAACGGATTTGATCCGCGGCCCAGGAGAAGAATTGTTGTTTAATCGACCAAAGGTTTCGAAGACAGGTTCTCCCTTCGATCGTGCATTGCTATTATCGATCAAAGTACCAAGAAGCGATTTGACTTTGTCTTCCTTTGGTGGAAAAAAACATACAAGTCTGCCGTCCTTGGAAAATCGAGCACCGCAAAATCTTGGGCGAGGCACATTAGCATTTCGATGGGCAGTAGAGAGCATGTCTTCGGCAGCACTCAAATCAAGTTCCTGCGACATCATCGCTGAGGCACCAGCAGGAATATCGTCATCCTCGTCATCGCTTGAGCTTTCATCAGCAAGACCGTCGATATCATCATCAATATCTCCAATATCATCAAAGAAGGTAGTGCTCGCCTCGAGGTCTACTTCCCCTAGAAGATAACAAAGAGCTGCATCTAAACAACCTTGTCGCCGAGATACAAAACCTGCTGCGATTTGATGTACCTCTCGTCTCAGCTTCTCGTAAACCGCATCTGGCATATGGGAAGTTTTTCCAATTACAAAGGTTGGCGCCTTTGTCTCGGGATACTGCTCTGGAAAGGTCATTGTAACTCTAATGTAGATAGTATTGCCGCCTTCTCCCCAAGGCCCGTTCATAGAGGCCACAACAGTCCTTTTGTCCATATTCACATCATTGAAAGTTATCTTAGGCAACTGATCATGGATTCGAATGATCTCGTCACGTAATGTTTCCGGGGCATCCCAATCTCCATCGTCATCGAACTCAGGACTGAGAAGTGAGAACCTCCTTGATGCCGGCCGTTTTGGTGGAGTTCCAGCCCTTTCTGGTTTGCTAGAATTTATACCACGCATCCATGCAATTTGTTTTTGGATCTGGTCCTCCGACTTTGCAGGCTGATTCTTTACTTTCATGGCAGGTGTACGAGTGACCACGCTGGAGCGAGTATTTGAGGACAATGTGCCTCTATTCACGCCGACGCTCAAAGTACTTACCTTTAAGCCCGCAGTTCCTGGTCGAGGTCCGCTGATCGTGGCCGCTTTCTTATCGACTGAGCCATTCTCGATATTACGAAATGATTTATAAGTGGCTCCCTTGCGCGTAAGGTTGAGCTTCTTATGGAATTTACTGCCCTTAATATAACCAACCTTCTCCAGAATCTCCGGGCCTATGCGTTTCAAGCGCAGATGGTTGTCTTCGCCCCATGAGACAAGCTGGAAGTCACGATTGTCGACCCCGTCATCTGTTATACCGCCTCGACTCCGCCACAGAAATTCCTTGACTTTGTGGTCTCCGTGTCCAGGGAAGACAGCCGCCGCTGGGACTGGACTATCCTTTTGGAGGTCACTAAAGGTCTCAAGCCGACACTTATAAAGATGAAGCTGCCCAGTTGTATTTTGAGGCATTGCCATAACGCCCCCTCCAAAAGGTGTGTGCCGAGCTCGCCAAACTGGAAAGTCTGTTCGAATAATACGCTCAGGTTCGTCTATATCGTTGGTATAATCCCAAAATTTGATGCTTTTGTCCAAAGAGCAAGTAACCACACCAGAAGCTCTAGTCCGATTCCAATCAATACCATATATTTTCGATTCATGTGCATTTATAGATCTCATTGGCTTAGCACCAAATCGGTCGTCCCATATGCGCAGCCATCGATCATGAGATGAGGCCAAGACATGAGAGTCTTGCCGATTCCATTTCACCTGGGTGGCACCAGCAAACCAATCACAAAAGGTAAGGACTGGTTGTCTAGGCCGTCGCAAATCCCAGCAATGCACAAATCCATCAACAGCACAGGTCGCAAGCATGTCCGGGTGGTGCGCTGAAAAATTGATGTCTGTAATTGCTCTCGTATGTCCATGCAGTGTGTGTTCGATTGCTCCATGAGAGGCATCCTCCTGCATATTTAGATTCCACACCAAGGCCTTCTGGTTTGCAGTGCTGACAACCCAGTAATCGCGAACTGCAAATGGCGACCATTGTACGTCGGCGACAAGCCATGGAAGACCATGTCGAAGATGACGGGGAGGGTTCAACGGGGAATCGAGGTCGATGATATCAAGACCTTCCGTCCTGTTGCATGGTTAGAAACATGTAGGGCAATATGTAGAGGATTGACGAACGAGGCAAGAGCAACATCTCGACCTGATGGAGAGATTGTGGCAGAGCCAACTTTGCGATCGACATATATAGATACATCTGCATCGAAAGTTACACTATCAAAAGCCGACCTTATGGTCTTCCCCTTTCTTGAATCATCCATCATGATGGTGTAGGATATTCACCAATTCGCATTGTCCAGGCTGCGAAGCATGAGGCTCTGGGCGTTCTTGAATGTCAGCTGGCAATATGCATTTTGTGGCTTGAATCACATATTTTAATAAAAGAAGAATAGGTGCTTCTCGTCGCCAGGCAGCCTGTTCGTGTACTATATCGCAAATAGATACGATGCCGTAGGTGCACAAGTTGAAATACCTTGACGGTCGGTCACCTTTACCTTCCCTTTTGTCAAGGCTGAGCGCCTTGCCTTTCCCCTCGAGGTCAATATCCGCATCCAGACTAGAACAGCCAAGTAAGTGTTCCAGCCGAAGTTTATCCGTGCGACTGCCATCGTGAGCATCTTGGTGGGGAGAGGCAGAAAGTTGCAAACCTCCATCTCACCCACAAGCAAATTTCTAGATATATTGCGTTGGTCATATACAACAACAGCGAAAACAACACCATTTGCATGCATAGTTTCTACTAGTTTCTCGTTTCCTGGGAGCGCGCCGCTATTCACATCGCAGAGTGCCATCCATCAGGCGCACACTCAAACGCCTGTACTTTCCTTATCGAGTCAACTTCCAAGAACCACCAGATCTTACTCTCAATTCCAGCGTATTTTGATTGTGCCAGCTTGGTTCTTCATATCCGCTTCAGTTTTACACACTAGTCGCCGTCATGGCGCTTCCCAAGAGGATCATCAAGGAGACCGAGAGGTTAATGGCAGAGCCGTAAGTGCCCCGCCCCTCTTTATTGATATGTAGCAGCAAATTGATGCATACGAATGATAGTGTCCCTGGAATCAGTGCTGTTCCGCATGAGGACAACTTGCGATACTTTGACGTGTCGATACATGGACCGTCTTCCTCCCCATATGAAGGTCATACCTCCATAATTTGCATTCCTAGACAACAAGGCTCTGACATATGCTTAGGGGGCATTTTCAAACTCGAACTCTTCCTTCCAGACGACTATCCCATGACTCCACCAAAGATCCGCTTCCTCACCAAGATCTACCACCCCAATATCGATAAGCTCGGCCGCATCTGCTTAGATGTTCTTAAGAGTACGTCAATATCTGCATCCCCTGTAAGCCCCACCAAGATAATTGTCAAAGCTGACATCCATCCTTCATATAGGCAACTGGTCCCCTGCCCTACAAATTCGAACCATCCTCCTGTCGATTCAAGCCCTCCTTGGTGCCCCAAATCCGGACGATCCGTTAGCCCCTGATGTCGCGAAGAGATGGAAGGAAGATGAACCTGCTGCGATCGCAACTGCTAGAGAGTGGACTAGAACCCATGCTATGACTTAGTCATATTTCAATGACTCGAGACGGAGAATGCTAAACTGGCGTTGGGGTACATTTGATTACGAGAGATACAACACTTGAGCAATACAAGGAGGCGAGGTCAAGAGCAGTCTAAGCTGTAAGACCCAAAGTTTCTAAGGCGCCGATCGAGTTGATATTGCTATGGGATAGAGTTATATTTCTGGCTCCGAGAGACAGATAAAGCGAATAGTTTTCGAGACCTTGTACTTATGTGCGTGACCTTGCAAGGACTCTACGTGATGGCGATCGATCTCAGCAGGCACAAAGGTTACAGAACGATGGGACAAGTCATAATGATAAATAAGTAGAAAACAGAGGCTAGTGCTGACTACAACCATCCTTCCAAGTTCCTTGAAACGGTTTAATGATTAAGAAGGTGCGTCTATTCAAACATTACTTTGACACATGAAGTCAAGTTTAGTACTTTGAGCTACGTAGCTTAACAGCTGTGTCGGTAAGTTCTTGAATCGCTTTGGTTTCATTACTTCCTGGTTAACTATGTTAAAGTTCCTAAGTGAAGTGGATCACTCAAGTTAACCAAACTGAATGTTGGGTTACAAGCCTTAATTG
>JAJONI010001717.1:0-10607 GCA_022190145.1 Pezicula rhizophila | reverse complement strand
CCTTGGAAATCACGAGATAGTTCTAGTTTGGCTTTTACTAAAGGGCTCCTGACAAGAGTTTTGAAAGAGGTTGAAAATAAGCTGGATATAATTTAAGTGTTAGTAGTTTAGATTGATGCTCAGAGAATATACTAGTCAACTACCTATAATAACATGTAACAGAGAGTTTCACGGGGGGAAGAACTTATTTAAAACGCTGCAGGCGTACTATTTCTACTAAGTTCAGAAGCAAGACGCTCTCCTTTTTGTAGATCAGACCACAGATGGGGTAATTAGATTGTCATTAGAAGCACCATCAGAGCTGGAATTAGTGTTGCCAGCCCGTTAAGCTAAGAAGAATCGTTTTCACTCATTGCTTGCTGCTCTTCTGGATAATCACCAATTCTTACCTGAGTACTCACTTGATTCAGGCCTTGGATTTAAGGATTGTAAACCATTCAGAGTCTTTTTTATCGAATCGCTTCTATCAATAATAATATTATTAGTATCTGTCTGAATTGCGTTAAAGCGTTTAACTTAGAAATGCACAAAGTTCTACAATTTTCTAGACTAATGAGAAATCCCATAATTCTACATCAAAAACAGTTTCCACAGCCACCTAGACATTCAAATATTCATTACGCCGTACTCAGTGAGATATTGTAGAGGAGTATGTGTGTTGTACCGTCAAGTGCATAGCAAGCAGTAAAAGAACCTTAGGTAGGGGATCGGGAAAGCAGGAGAAAAGAGTCGTATTGCAAGTTGGGTATCGTCTAACAGTATATCTACATATTCAGTGTATTGCAAATCCGGTCCGAAGCCGCTACTCCTACCCCACGACATCCGTCCCTCCCTCTCTCATCGTGTGTTGCCTAGGCCTTTATTGTGCCTCTTCTTCGAAGAGAAGGCCCTCTCGGTTAGCTTCCTCTAGTTCCTTGTCTTCTAATTAATCAGAATCTGGTTCTACGATAGGCATGGGAATACTATTGCAGACGAAGCGCTCCTTGTGGTAGTAGTATGACTTAAGCCCAAAGATGCGTTTTTCTTCGTTTCGCACAGTCGCGTAGGCTTCTATGGCAGCGGCATTGGCCTGCTTGCGCCATGCTGCGATGTAGTCATGCGCTGCTTTTCGGTCTTGCCCCAAAATTATGTCTCGTTCTATCAGATAATTCTGGGTATATAATATCGAATATATAAGACGGAAGTCAGTATTGAATTGCTTGATTTTCTATAGAGGAAAATAGGCAGTATTTATATACAAAATAGAGAGTGAATCTTGCATATCTAGGGTGCTTAGTGAGCATTGTAGAGAGAGCTAATTTGTATTAGAAATCAATATAAATTGACTAGATTAGTAATGCATAAAAGAGAGTCTCTTAATGTGGCCTATATTGCGCCCTCTATTAGTGGCAACAACGTCAATGGTGGCAACTATGTCTTATTTGGCAACACGTTCCTTTATGACAGCTGGCGAACTTCAACGGTGTCGACAAACTAGCGTATTAGACAATGCCCCCAACCTGCAGAGTTAGAAATTTCATTTTTTTTACATCATATCACGCAAGAGCGAGAGGTACAAATCAATTCCAGTGTCTTGATTGAAAATTGCCCTTTCAAAAATTGCAGCAGGGACTACGCTGTCTCACTACGGACTAAAATATTTCATTGAACAAATGAAAGAAAATGTCACAACGGCCGCTACTCTAGGATTGTCAATTCCGTACTCGCAGCATCATTAAGCGACGCCGGCACTTCCAGAACCACTTGCAATTCCACCGGCACCTCTAACATCACCCTCGTCGTCTTTTCCACCACGGCCGCCCTTCATGAACTTCCCAAAAGAATCGCGGGGACCAACCCGATGACCCTTCTTGCCCTTGCCCCTGCCCTTCTGGCCTTTCTGCTGATGCTTGAATAGGAAATTGACGTTTGGAGCTGGTGTAACAGCGAGAGATGGTGAGTACGGGCCCGATCGGCTTGGTGATGGTGGTGGTGTTGAGGCCGCTGCCTTTCCCTAAGGTCTTTCTGTAACCGCATTGCTAATCACGATCGCTGCGTATGTCACCAATGTAGAGGAGCATGTGCGTTGTGCCGTCAAGTGCATAGCAAGCAGTAAAAGAGCCTTAGGTAGGGGGTTAGGAAAGTAGGAGAAAAGAGTCGTATTGCAAGTTGGGTATCATCTAACAGTATATCTACATATTTAGTGTATTGTAAATCCGGCCCGAAGCCGCCACTCCCACCCCACGACAATATAGAATTGGCTACAAAAACAGTAGCAGCATACTCTATATGAACTTAGGTTTATTTGGAAGTATAAAAACAATAGTGCCCTCGAAACTAAAAGACGTTTGTTCATTTAGCCAGTATCAATAAATATGGAAAGTGGCCATCTTAAGCGAGCACGAGAATCTCACCTTGCAGCTGCAGCTGCAGCTTACTCTGCAGTTCACCTGCAGGAAATCTGATTCGCCGGTTACAATACGGCAAACACAAAAACATACTGATGATTATGACGATTATGCAATCAAATATGGGGGTACGAACACCACCATCTTTAGCCCCACATTCTTCACACTTCTCTAAAACAACATTCCTTAAGTCTGTTCTGCAAATTGAAGCTCTGAGTCTCTGTCTCTAGAATGGCATCTGCGCCAAGATATCGGCAACTCGATGACGATGAACTATCGCTTCTTGAATTTAACGTATCGTCAAGCCAACATGCCAAGAGTTCGGATAAAGGTATTGTTATTGAAGAATGTGGAGGTCGATGTCAACAGTCTCTTTTTCAGTGTCTCAAACGGACCTATTTAGTTCATGTCGTGATTATCATGGCTTATATGACGTTATTTTGGCATGTGGGTATTTCTATACAATTAAGAAAGGAGAGAAGTAATCTTGTTTATTGTGAGTTTCTTGGACGCGTTATTTCTTATATGGCGATATTTGGAACTGATGTGGATTTTTTGGTAGCTCCGGCTGTGGATTTTATTAAGTATGAGGCACGGATGTTTGAGATAACTCTTGATAAGAGATATGTTGGATCGCCGAGCCCTGAGAGTGATCATGAATGGAATGCTCTTTTACAAGGTACTTTGAGTCTTACCTATTATTCTTTTCTGGTGTTTGACTCACTGTTACAAGGATCGCAGTTCCGAGCATCGGAGGAGGACTTGAAGCATCTTGGTCGTCGAGACAATGCTGTGATGCTTCCTGACGGTGACTATGTTGTTATGATGAATGTGTATCATGAGCTTCATTGCCTAGTAGGTTCTGGTTAGAGTGGATACGTGTACCAACGATACTCATAGCTACATAGAAGAATATTCGTCAGTGGATGTATCCAGAGTATTATTATCCTAATATTACAGAAGAAAAACGGGAAGCATGGCAGCATAATGCTGGTAGGTTATCTCTCAAGATGTCATTCCAAACAACATTCAATTGCTTACAGGAACGTAGATCACTGCCTCGATTACCTCCGTCAGGCTATAATGTGTCACGGCGATGTAGGTATATCCACCTTGCATTGGCAATCAGACAAGAAATATCCGGTTTCAAAACAAACAGCGCATGAATGTGTGAATTGGGAATTGGTTGATGGGTTTGCGAAAACCCGGCAAGTGAATATTATGGAAAAGGGCCTACTAGTTCATCCGCAATTAGGTATGTTTCCAGACCGTCTTCATCGTGTATCGAAATTATTGTTTAAGCTAAAGATTGATGGTTTGTTTTTAAACAGGACCAGCATGGCCTAATGGACCTGAAACTGTTGAGTCAGCTACATAGAGGACGATTGAGGGTATACTTTGATATTGAGCTTAGGTCTTCGAATACAAACAGACCTTTTTGTGTTGAGTGTCGAATTGACTTAAATGCCTTTCAACTACAAGGTTCATGCCTGTTCTTGACGTTTGTCTTTTGGATATAGATAAGAGCAAAGCAGGTTCAGCCTATTGTATGGCAATCGTGTTTGAAAGTCCCAATGCCTTGCGTTTGTGATCCAGACTTCCCATTTATTGCTGGAACTACTCCCAATGGCAAGCGGTACTTAAGGTAGGATATTCTAGGCCTTTTGCAGAGGTATTTTGGTGTCTCATATCCATCCTCCCTTGAAAGTATTGTTGTTTGCAGAAGAAACCGGAACCTCCTGGAGAAGCGTTGTCTTAAGGTAATGACGCCCTCGAGATTCCAAAATTAGTGAATTATTCTACATACGGTCAGTATTATTAATTTTTTTTGAAGAAAAACAAAACAAATATATATAGTGGGCTTGAGACGCCTCTCTCTGCTTCTCCCTAATTCGGCTCGGCTATACCTATAATACATCTAAGGAATGCGTTTGTGCTCTTTTCTACCCTTGTTCATTTGTATTTATTTATTTTTTCAATTGTTTTTTATGAAAAAGCTGATTATTCCCAACCAAAAAACAAAACAAAAACAAAGCAAAGCACAAACATATGATAATAGTACCTACAGTTCGTGGCCTCATTTCACCTTCGGGGCTGTTGCCAAGCCTGATAGTGCTTGCCCGGCCCTATCTGCCCTAAGTTCCAACAATCAACTAGATCTACAGTCTGAAACCTCGGAATCGGCAACAATTACCTGTATTTGTTGTCCTCCGGAGATCCATCAAGCCTGGAATAACTTGAGATGGAAGTGAAACACCATCCGAAGCCAAGCATCGAAAATGTGCCAAGTACAGGACACGAGGTAAGACTGCGAGGACGGTAGCTACCGTCATAATCGACCATCTGTCGTCCACAGATACAGCACTCGACTTCAACTTCCTACAGTAGCTGTTCTCTTTCTTCGTGAATATCCTCGCTGAGCTTCACTCATTTGCTCCTTTGGATATGTCGATTGGATAGACAAAAACGCACAGAGAAGCTTCACAATTCGCACTTACAACTTGCCTAAACGCAAAGCAGAATAGGCTTGGACGCGCCCGTAAGCCACCGCGTAACCAACAATGGCCATCAGCCAGCCTAACCGCAATACTATTGTTCGCATAGCATCCATATTTATCCTTGGATGCATTTCTCTACTATTCATCGTACCTTGGTACACAGACACAGTCGCTGGGACGCCTTTGCATGTCAGCCAACCTGCCGATGTATTCAACAGCGCCCCCAGTCTTCCCGAAGATATCCAACCCATCGAGAACGACCCTGCGAAGACGGTACCTTCGATCCCCGCACAAAACGACCATGATCATATCGATCTGAATGATGCGTTAACATCGAGCAGTGCCACTGCACCGACTTCAGTCGCATCCTCTCCCCCCTTGCAGACGAAAGCTAATATCCTACGCGTCGGACAAGCCCTCGAATCCACAATCCTCACATCTCCGAACAACAATTATCATTTCGGCCTCAAATCTAGTGGGCAGCTTTCCTTACTGAATGTCGCCACGAACG
Source organism: Pezicula rhizophila (assembly GCA_022190145.1). Classification (NCBI taxonomy): domain Eukaryota; kingdom Fungi; phylum Ascomycota; class Leotiomycetes; order Helotiales; family Dermateaceae; genus Pezicula; species Pezicula rhizophila. Next base: position 5,211 of record JAJONI010001717.1, on the reverse strand, counting down.
TCGAACTTTTCACCTCAAATACGAAGTTTCATTGGCCTGCCAAGTACCATGCGGAATTGACTTCTCGAGGGGTTCTGGAGCTTACATGGACAAACGAGACAGCACAGCCCAGCAAGGGCAAGCCATGGGCGAGCTCACTGCTTCCAGACTGTGACGGGATTGATCCTGCGTCGACGGTGGACCATATGGATGCAGTGTCGAGTGAGGGAGAAGCAGAGAAGTTGGCTGCCAAATTGCCTGTTTTAGAACTGCTTGATACGGGGTTACTTCAAATCCGGAGCGATGAGAAAGTCATTTGCAGATTGAGCAGGGCTGTTGACGATCCAGGACGACTAGCAATTATCTATACCGGTTTCCTACGAACGTACATGAAGACATGCGTGGACCACAAGAAAAAGCTGGTTGATGAATGGTCTGGTAGTGAAGGAGTGGATGTACACGTATACTCATATTATGAGGAGGTTTTCCATGAGGACACCGATGCTCCGACCAAGGAGAGCATCGAGAAAAATCTACGTGAGTGCTTTGGAGACAATCTGAAGACGTTCACACTCGTGCATCTCAATGATGCGACGGAGACCTGGGATGATGCCCCAGAGGCAGTTCTCAAGAATTGTGAACAAAAGACTCTAAATCGACATATCAGTCAGTACAAGACAATTTGGGCTGCGGGACAACGAGTGCAGAAGTATGCCATTCAGAATGGCGTTCGTTACAATTATATCCTCAAAACTCGCCTTGATCTCCTGCTTCATGGCTACATCCCCAAGCTACAAGACTTGGCACCCATGGTAGCAGATGGAACAGTGGTAGCGCCTCGAGTAGCCTTGGATTGGAATTGGTACACTATGATCCACGACGGAGAGCTAATAGCAGGTGTAACAGACATCATGGCTTTTGGGCGGTCCTCCCAAATGTGGACCTATATGAACTTCTATTTGCATTTCAAATCACTCCTTTCCATGGAGCGAGCCGAAGAACTCGCCGAAGACGGCACACCGACTGGAGAAGCGGCTTTCGCTAAATGGCTCTCCTTCAATACTCACGGACATGAAAAGATGGATGTTACGGATAAGGAGGCTTGTAGTCCCGAGGATGAGCTGGCTTATTATTTGAGTGTTAATGATATTCCGGTTCAGACAGATTGGAGGTTTCAGATGGGCCTATTGAGAAATAGTGGCGGTACGCCCAGGTTGGGGAAGGAGCTTGGAGAAGTAATCTTTACATGCCCAATTGAGGGGAAGACGTGGTTGTGTCCTGGATTGTGGGTTCTTTCCTCTTCTACTCTCTATTCAGTGATATACTAACTTGAGGTTCAGTGTTCCCGAAGGTTGATTTACATGTATTTTTACAGCGACTGGCGTTACAGGAATACCCGCATATCTAGACATCGCATTAATGACCACCAAAAAGATTATAATCATGTTATACCATTCCAAAGAAAAGGCTATTCGCAGCTTTACAAGACGATACCCGCTGCGAAGCATTTCTGGATGGGCGAGATCTTCTTGTCTGTTCCTCGCCGAACCATTAACTCAATCTTAAGACTGAAGCCTGGACTAGTACATACAGCCCGAATTCTGCCTTCGAGGAGGCAGTGTGCTGACCGAAACCCAAAAGTCTCAAGAGGCTCCCGAGTCGCAGTGGGCATTCATACCTCGTGGTAGAGCCGCAAATCAGCAAAAGCATTCAGGTACTAATCGCCGTGGTGCTGTGTCTGATGGATTTTGCATACAAAAACCGACTAATGCGCTAAGCCTTGTCTACCATCTCAGTTACGGGTATCGTAATATGATAATGTGGTGCATTGTGGGTATGCTGTCAGACTCATATGACAGGTGTAAGGCTTAGCGTAAGCACATGGGCGCGCGATTTCAAATCATGGGCCAGTGTAATAGAGAACTCAAGAACGGTTCAATGTTCTATCATGAATTCACGATTATGTGATTGAGTAATCGGGAATGTATGCTTGCCTTTCATTGCTGTGGACTTGCGACCTCCTTGTGGGGGGCATAGGGCTGCATATGGACAGCGTGAGACACAACCCTAGGTGCTTGCAACGTCGCTCTCGGTGCCTGGTCTTTGGGTTTTCCAATTGAACGATAGGATAGTACACGTTTTGCACCACCACCCTGCGGCTCTTGTGGCCCAAGGTGTCAGCTTTGGTAGAGTAATTGCGGGTTACATGGCAAGTTTTAAGACTGCAGTGGCTTTTTCCCCTTATCTGATTTCAACGAGTCAATTTCTCCTTGGTGTCAAATTTGATTTTTGCATTAGAGTGCGATGGCCCTTCGTACCCTTTTGTTCTCTATGCTGCCGTTCTCTTTATTGTTGCTATTTGTACGATATGTGCGCAAGCGGCGAGGCCTCGGGTCAGATTCCCCGTCGGTAGAGAATCGTCGACAAATTCATCTCAGATATCTGAGAGGCGTAAGACTTAGTGTCCCCACAACCTTCGTCTGCTTCTTACGTTCGGAAATCCCGCTGGGGTGTAGAGATGCGATGGGCAAATGAATGTAGGCGTAGGTAAGATGTGACCCGCGCTGCTCTCCCTCCTTCGACTTCCTCGTTTCCTCTGCTTTTGGCAGGCAAAATAACGATCACTGGAAACATTTCGAGATACTCATCGAAGCCCCAAAATATATTGGTAGCTCTGCTGGTGGCTGTCGTTCTACTTTATGATAGGTGCAACTCTGACTATGTGGCTGGCCCTTTTGTTTTATATTTAGTCCACTTCACCACCATTCAATTAATATCTATGATGCGAATGTGCCGCAATTGGAACTCAAAGGCTGCAGAAGATACGATGAAAGATGTCACAGTGCATCTTCTTGTGGATAACTTGCTATTCATAAATCAATGAAACATCAGCCCAATACAACGTTTCGCACATTATCAGTCCAGTTCAATGCTACTTTGTATAGGTACCTCATGCAGTGTACCCTCACACACGGCTTCTATTCTTCTCTGAATTCTTCTGTGCCGTAAGACTTTTACGGCACGGCGTAGCACAACAGTAGTGGGGGTTCGACATTTCTCGGTACACTCTCCAGAGTGGGCGTGTAAGTTTTGCACGAAAGATACCTTGTACTGTGCAAAGTACTGCTTACTCAATTTCTAATTGGAGGAATTCATGACATGGCCGAGTGTATAAATTTAAATAAAAAGTTAGGCACACGTTCTTGTGCCTCAGCCCTATGGGTACGCCAAGGGCCAAGGCTTAGGTATTGGATGACTGAACCATAGGCCAACCATAGGCCAGCAATACAGTACAGTATGGGTAAAGCGAATGCCTTGGCTAAAGCACCATTATTCGCTTACCCTTGTGGTTTGCCTGTGGTGATGACTGATCGATGGCTTACTGTACTGTTGACGTGACTCCGTCCCCGGCTTCACCGAGACGGCCCGTTTCGCTTAATCACGGGGGCGGAAACCAAGCGAGGCACACTCCTCTCTCTCTTTGAGCCCTTAGCTACGGTATTTTTTTGAGCCCTTGAGTCCTTTGAGGCACAGACTAAGAATACCGAGGTTAAAAGATGCTTTTCTTTTCAAAAATTAGGCAGATAGTTTCAATAGCGCCCTCTAGCGAGCCCTTCTTAGTCTCTTCACTCTTTTCGAGCTATGTAATTGGTTGGTTGGCGTATTTTAGTATTGGGGCTAATGGTTTTCTTGTCGGTGAGACGATGTATTTCCGTACCATTTTTGTAGGCAGCAAGTGTTATCTGAGGGTGAGAGGTATGGACGTGATCAAATTGTGGAAGAACGTACTGGGTTGTCGGTTATAATTACTATACTGGATCGAAGATAAGGCCAAGGGGAGGCACATAGATTGTATTGACCCTTGAAGAACTTCCGATTCTGTATCATTTGAATAGGAAAGAGGATTATTCAACTCTTAACAGTGAAGTCATACACTGCAGGGTGTGTAGAATCCTTGTTCTCTTATTTTTCAACCAACCGAGAAGAGGTATTCCATATTCCACCAGACACACCGAAGGCTACAGTTTTTTGAAGAGGGTCGTCTTACTGAACGGCTTACTTAGCACTGCCTACCTTGTCTTTTTTCCCTGTCAAGGTTGTATAGATGGAGAGGTTCTGATGTATATAAGAAGTACCTTTCATATCCAACATCCCTTTTTTTTCATCATCAGATCATCTATCGTACCTCACTTGATATACTACTATCAACAACCAAACCACTTCAATACTCGCTCCTCTTGAAACATATCCAATTCTAAAAACCAAACAAACCTACATATCAACTCAAGAGCAATCATGTATTACGCTATTATCATCGCTGCTTTCACCTTCGTTGCTGCCGTCGCAGCTGCTCCTCTAAAGGGTATGTCATTTCGTCCCACCTATTCTCTCCCACACCCCTCAAACCCTGACTCACTCCTTCCAACCACCACCTAACCTATTTCATACCACCCTCTCCCATCCTTTCCATGCTAACGAAGTCATGAAAAAAATAGAAGCCCGCTCAGCCGTTGCAGTTCCTGAAGTTGCGCCCCGTGGAACGAACATCATTGACGCTATCAAAGGTCAGATTGCTTCCCTTCATCCTCGTCCTTATTTTCATTGTGAAAGGGGTTTGCTGATAGATGATATAGAGAGAGAAGCTGACGATACCGAAATCGACGCTGTTTGCAAGATGATGTAAGGCGTGTGTGCTTCAGTGTGTGTGCGTCTTATGAGTCGAGATAGAGGAATGGAGTAGATTTGGTGGTGGTGGTGCTAGATTGGTTATATACTATGTGATGGATAGAATAGACAGCTCACGCGATACTCTTTTGGAGGAGGAGAGGTTTTGTTTGAGATTTTATTATGGGCGGATGGTCTGGTTTTTTTTTGATGGGGGGATGAGGGGAGGGGGTGATGGTGGGGGTTTGAGATGGTTGATTGATTTGAGTGGAAGTTTGTATGTAGGATTTTGATGGAAATATACCTATTTGTTCGTTCTTATATGCTCTATTTTCTGTATGTGCATTTCTGTTGTATTGCGGTGAAGCCAATCTCAGAACCCTAATAGATATACAAATTGGTTGATGACCTGGAATACGCTTCTTGATCTGTTTAATAATAATAGGAAACAAAGTTCTAATATACGATAGTATTAGGAGATAGAGTAAATGTCCATCTAACTACTTTAAGTAACTTACTGAGATGATCTATATATTTAGCTTACTTAACCTAAGCTATCTACTTAAT
>JAJONI010001716.1:0-10614 GCA_022190145.1 Pezicula rhizophila | reverse complement strand
GTCTGTTCGATCATTTAGTCTTAACTCATCTTCCTAATTGGAAGCATTTCTTGAATAGCTGCACATGCCTTCATAGCTAGGATAATATCCATAGGAGCTACTTGTCTTGTAAATAAACCGACTCCATATTTTATTGATATAGCTGAGCTAATTGCGCAGCCAATTGAGGCGATCTGTTTATATTAGTTAACTAAATATGAGATCTACTTATACCGTGATAGCCTACCCATCCGATAAGAATTGTATAATCATCCCACCCTAGGCATTTAACCACGAATCCACGGATATAAAGTCTTAGAAAGACAATGAAGGCTCGAGGTGGCAAATTAGCTAAATCCTTGAAATAGCAGAGAGAAATAAATACTTCCAAGGGCGGTAAAGATTGAGAGAATCACAATGTGCGGCACCCGGTTGTGATTTGGCGGTAGAGGTGAGTCGTCGAAGCTGCTCATGTTTCGATATTACTGTAGTATCCCAGGGATTTAGATCGTAACACATACGATTTGCGAAGAAACTACATGGCAGCTGTCAGGTATTTTAATGTAATGAGATTCAGGTTTACGTAGGAGCTATGAGTTTAGACTAATTGCTAAAGAAATGGACTTGGTAAGTGAAGCCGCATCCGTGAAAGATCTCATAGCTCCAAACTTAAAAACGAAAGGCAATTCCTCAATAGTTTTCTGGGATCTATGTGTCAAGCTAACCTCACACATTACAGAACGGTGAGTACTTTGTTTCTGAGAACCGAAAGAAAGAGTGAAAATTCAAAATCATTTTCTATGATAAATGCAGTATCTATTACTTACACCTTCTTTTCTAGATTCGAGAGACTGAATTTGGCTTCCCCGGTAGTGGATCATCACAAGGCAGGAGAAACAGGGGAACAAACTCTAATTCTCGAAGTGTAAAAGGCTAGCTGCACCCAGCTTAACTTGCGCTTCCGTTATTCTGGATTTTCAGACGGTGGCTTCTAAAGCCGGAGGTGAGAGCTAATAGAACTCTAACGATCTCTGGTCCTGTAACATCCTAGAGGCAGACCAGACATAGTGATCAATGTAGTATTGATTTGATTTGTCAAACAGATCTTGTATTTTATAGGGTTATATTTTCGCATCAGGCTAGAGAATAAGTAGACGGTCTCTCAGCCGAGTATTAGGATCGATAAAAGTAAGGGTCCAATAACTTCTTTTTTGCTCTCTAGTCCTGAATCAGCTACTAGAGAGGTTGTAAGATGTCGGTTGTTGGCGTCTAGCCAAGGATACACTCGAACGCCTAGTCTATGCAAGGTAAGTAAACGGAAAAGTCCATCAAAGCTTCATAGTCCACCAGTCCCAGCCCAGCGGTCCTGTCCCGAAGCGACGCGCCAAGTCCATGGTCCACAAACGCCAACTACTATTACTGCTGCATATCATATCCACATTCTTCGACACCTCATTGGATCTAGTAGATTTCTTAAAGGAGGCACGGGGATGCGGCGGCAGAGGAGTCTGCCACTCCGTGCGAGGAATTAAGCGTGCTGGATGTGCGGCCTCCTCGATTTGAGTCTGTAGCTGATAGTAGGCTTTAGCTTTCGTTTACGGGCCTTGTGCGTTTGCTGGTTGAGGTTGCTGCTTGGGTTGTAGGAGTTGTGGAGGCTATTATAACAATGGAACTCTGAACTCTTACGCCATTTTGTCTCCAATGCGAGCGTTAATACTCTAGGGGATTCTTCACACGGTTTCTTCAGCTGGAAAACATACACCTGAACCGCAATCGCGCTTCTTGGTGACATCTATTTTCAGCTTTATGATTATATAAAATTTAATACAATTTTAATACCATAAGATCCTTCAATACTTAAGATAGAACACTTGCTTTGGCCGACTCCAAGCGACAGCGCCGTACAAGGCTATTATTCTAACCTTGCCATCGTGGCACCTCTTTCGATGTAATATCGTTCAACATACATATATATCCCCAGGGTCCTGCGTACCACTGAGTCGCACACCATTACCGTTAATCACACAGGTCGATTTCTCAAAGAAAAGAAGCCGAGAAGATCTGCATGCACTCTTTGAGAATTTCGAAGATACCGACATCAATCTCGAGTATCAGTATACCTACTCAGCACAGAATAAAACAGAAACTGGTCAACATTAAACAAGCCATAGACCCATGTAGTGTTGTCATATCTTCCAGACTCTGAACTGCAGTTGTTTAAAGGACTAAGTTATGGGAATTAAAGACATCTTACTTAGCCCACTGTACATGACCGGCACAAGCAAAGAAAGAGTTCACAAAGCCCGGCAATCCTAGACACGAGTACAAACTTTTTCTTAATTTTGCCATTGTGTTTGACAGCAATAAGACGATTGCGGTGAGCTACTACAGGCTCAGGCTCTAGTGACCGACCATCGACTGGGCCATAGCAGAGTATCTGTTTCCAACCGGCTTAGCAGCATCCACGATCTTCCGCATCTCCTTCAGCTCCTCTTCCGTCAATTCAACGTCATTAGATGCCCAGTTCTCTTCCAAGCGTGCGGCTCTGGTCGTTCCTGGGATAGGAATCAATCCTTGCGCAACAACCCAGGCCAGGGCGACCTGCGGAACCGAGCAACCCTTCCGGGTTGCCAACTTCTTGATTTCATCCACGATAGCCTTGTTCTTGTAGAAGTTTTCGCCTTGGAACTTGGGGACTGAGATTCATTCATACGAGTTAGTCTACGCGAACCCAACAAGACTTTTTTTTTTTTTTTTTTGGCAAGGTGGAAACGGTAACGTACCAGTGCGTCGGAAATCAGTGGGCGCGAAGTCATCGGGAGTCTTGTACTGGAAATCATCGACGAGCCACCCGTGTCCTAGAGGGCTGAATGCTATAAAGGCCACGCCCAATTCCTTGGCTGTCTCAATCAGGCCGTTGGTCTCGTGCAAGGTCTCAAAGGCTGAGTACTCGGCTTGAATGGCATCGATCTTCGCAACTAGGATATGTTAGGGTGCAAGCGTGTATAGTATTGGAGACGGACGGACGAACTCGCGTGTGCCTTGCGCAAAGTCGCAGCAGAGCATTCGGATAGGCCAATATATTTTGTTTTTCCAGCGCGGCGGAGTTCATCCAGGGTGCCTATAGACTCCTCGAGGGGGGTATCTTAGTTGCAGAGTTAGGATACCAATACCAAAAAGTTTGAAATCTGGTTTTTTTTGTTTCTTTTTTTTTAACATACTGGGGTCAATTCTGTGGAGATAGTAGAGGTCGGGAGTGAAACCAAGTCTGTCGATCGTTCCCTCGATGTATTCCTTGATGTGGGAGGCCGAGTTGGTTACTGTTCGTTGGGGCGCGAAAACGTCAAATCCGCACTTGGAGGCCACTACGCGGCGACGTGAACGTGAGCCAATAACACAATGTAGAGAAAGCTGGCTAGGGGTTGGAGTGCTCACCGAAAATCTTGTCGCGGACATTGTACTTCTTTATGAAGTCTCCAAGCAGCTTCTCGTTTGCACCACTCTTGTAGGCAACCTGGGGAGTGCAAAGGCAATTAGAGAGACCAACACCCTCGGCGTGCTTTGAAGGGACGGCTTGCTTACCGCGGTATCCCAGAATGTACAGCCGAGCTCGACAGCTTTTAAAAGAACAGGCTCGGCCTGTTTAGGATCGAGATCGGTCCCCAAGCCAAAATTGAGGCCCATGGCGCCATAGCCCGGGACAGGGACCTGCTGAGAGCCAAAGGGGAGTGTCTTGACCATCTTGGTGGATTTTGACGTTCTAAACAAACGTCAGCGTAACCATGCCTCATCCTCCTCGTCATCGTCGTCGAGCACCCAGCTCCGCGATGCTTGAGACTTACAATTGAAAGCGTAGGTAGTTCTTTGGGATTTGAAGGTGCCGTTGCAAAGCTTCGAGTGAAAAGCTGAGGAATCAAGACCTGCCAGACGAGCGGCCTCGCTCTGATTTATGGACTGGAAAAACATCGCGGGGGCGCGCCCTCTTTTCCTGTGACGTAGGAAGGTTAGTGGGGGTATATAGTTAAAAGTCGGTGCTTTTGTCACAGAAATACAACCTAAATACAAGCTTTGATTTACATAGTTAGCCACTCGCATTACATCGCTGCTTTTTAATTGCATGTACACCTCATAATAGAGATTACTATACAGCAGGCTAATACAGGGCTAGGGCAGAAGATTATACATTAAAACGGCAATAGAAAATAGTGCCTTCTTAGTAAAAATCTTGTGCGGATTACAGTAAAACAAAGCACCAGCAATCCTTCGTAGGATGAAATGGACTCAGATACTCGTAGGATCGGCACTAACCGCCAATCGCCGGTAAAATCCGACCATATGTACCCTAAAGCCTAAACACACCGTTAGCGAGGGCCGAAACATCAATCTTATCGGCCGAATGATCTTAGCGAGCAGTGGCCTTACTTTCAGCAAAGTGCCCACTAGGGATTATGAGACATTCTTGGATGGATTTATGGATTTAAGAAATAAGAAAGGAGTTTGGAAAGTGGTATATTAGAGTGTGCTACGGTAGGATTTAGATTCGAATCTAGTCGACTCCTAGTGCTAACACAAGCTCTGTACTAGTGGAAGGATGCTCCAGTACAAAACCAAATTCGTTCTAGAAAGTAGCATACATGGATATAGCCATACAATAAATTTAAACATGCCTATGTTTACAAGCAATATCTAGGCCACTTTGTAACAGGAGCACGTAGGTTTGAGTACCGCTGGGTTGAACGTATCTGAGAATTCCACGCATATCACAAAACCAGTAAAAATAGGCAATGAGAATTAGATACCTTGTTCCAAGATTCGGTATTCGGCTGGGATTTGCGCCGCCAGTTACTAATGTTGGAAAGAGGTGAAAAGGGGCTTTATCTGCACTGCCATGCGATTCTCGGCGGAAGAGAAAATAGGTTAGGGCTCGACTTGAGAGTTAATGCGCAAGGCACTGTACATCGCTTAGAACACTACTGCCGGATTCAAGCTTGCCTTCTAAGGCTCAGCAGTAACCATGTATGGGCAGCATGTTAGGCTACTGATCCACAGGTATCCCTTTGTTTAGGAGAGTTAAGGGGGTGGATGATTGCTCATCATCATCTTAATTATCTCCGAAGGCTAGGATTAAAAAAAATGTTTTCTGCTTCGATTTGCTAGCATGCTGCCCCTCAGTTGCAAGTCTTGGCTGCCATATATAAATTCGGCTTTCACCATTCTAATACTCCCTTCTCTTCTGCAACTGAGTTTGGTCCCTCTCTTTAACTTGACAATCTTTTTGAAACTCTATCTCTATTCACAATGAAGTGGCAACAGTTTTCTCTTAGCCGCTGTCTGCCTATCGTCGCTGTGGTTTCCTCTCTTGTCGATGCATCCCCTATTCTCAGCCGTGAGTGCAACAACACCAGTTGGACCGTGGGCCAAACCGTTGCTACAAGTAGTGGTGCCATCACAGGTCATGCAGCCTCAGAAGCTGTTGAAGTTTCCGAATACCTGGGAATTCCATTCGCCGCCCCTCCTGTAGGACAGTTACGCTTCCAGCCACCTGTTCCTTTCAATGGATCAGCTCCTATCAATGCCTCAACCTTCGTAAGTCTATGCTCTTGTAGTTGTTTCAACCCCCACAAAAGAAATCTGTTGTTCCCTCGTCGAGATCTGCTGCTTATTCGTTGGTTGGTTAACTAACTTTTGACCAGGGGTTCGCCTGCATGCAATCTGGCGGCATCACCGGGGATCGTTCACCTCAAAGCGAGGACTGTCTAACCCTTAACATCTGGACGAAGCCTCAAACTGGAGAGAAGAAAAAGGCGGTTCTTGTGTGGATTTATGGCGGTGCCTACTCAGCTGGTAAGTGAAGGGATTCTTTGCGAGAGTGTGGTTTAGGTGGCTGATCTCCTTGCTTAGGCAGCTCCAGTCAACCCGGATATAATGGACAGTTCTTTGCCAACCAGACTGATGTCGTTCTCATCTCCCTCAAGTAAGCCCGTTTAACATGTCCCTAACAAGCGCATTTACTTACTTCGGGGCACAGTTACCGTGTCGATATCTTTGGCTGGCCTGGCAATCCAGCTACGCCTTCGAATCTTGGTTTGCTCGACATGAGGATGGCCATGGAGTGGATTCGTGATAATGTTGAAGCCTTTGGTGGCGACATCAACCGAATCTCCCTCTTTGGACAGTCTGCAGGTGCCGGTATGACCGACTTTTACTCCTATGCCTACGCCTCGGATCCGATCGCCAACGGATTCGTTCTGATGAGCGCTACTGTGAACGGCTTCCCAGCACTCAGCAACGAGACGACGGTTCCAAGATGGACCCGGATTGCCGCCACCGCTGGCTGCGAATCCAGCACTGGGGATTGGAACGCCATCTCAGAATGCATGATGTCCAAGACCGCCACAGAGATCCTGGCTGCATTTGGCCCGCAAGATGGAGGCCTTTCAGCTGTCCCTGCCTTCGGGCCCGTGGCCGATGATATCCTTGTCTTTGCAAACTACAGCAGCCGCGTCTCTGCCAAAGGCGGATACCTAATTGGCAACACCCAGAACGAGGCCGGCCTGTTTCGCCTCTCCCAGAACCAGTCTGACCAGTACTGGCAGGATTTCAACGACCGCTACTACACTTGCGCCGACGCCGTGCGACTGTCCCAGTCAGTTGCCAACGGTAACCCATCTTGGAGATACCGCTACTTTGGGGACTTCCCTAACCTTGCCATCTCGACGAATCCCCCAAGCGGAGCTTACCACACTGCTGATGTACGTATCTCTCTCTTTCTCACATTCAAGAATCCCTGTGTGGTTTGAACCTGTTAAACGCTAACTTTAAAAACCCATTGTAGATTTATCCTCTTTTCGGCACGGTATCAACCCAAAGCTCTATGCCAAGCACACCGCAAGAGGTAACTATCGGTGACTACATGCGCGGTGCCTGGGCTGCCTTTGCCAAAGATACGACGTCAGGATTGATCAACTATGCAGAAGGATGGCCGCTGTACCAGCCAACAGAGGAGTCTTTGATCCGACTTGCGTTCAACAACCAGACTGGCGCGAACCTGGCCCTGGGTGACGCATACGACGGTCGTTGCGCATCTCTGTTGTAAATCAATCTTGTGTGAGTAAGGGCGAACTGTATAGAAGTGTTGGGAAGGCAAAATCTTGTTGAATTAGTCGAGGAGGGCTATAGATGCAGAGCCCACGTTCGGGGGTATTGGAATTCATAGCGCATCCTGAATATAGCCAAATCACTGAAAATGCATTGTTTATTTAACTTCATTGCTATAATATAGACTTGATAGGCCCTCGGCTTGTTTTGACTAGGGAGTCCCAGTGCCACTTGCCCATTGTATATCTTCCTCGCCGAAGGTTTCGAGTTTCTTTGAATCCATACCTCTCAACGATTAGAGAGAAAAGGTAGCAGATGGCATCGTGGTCGTTTGGAAGAGTGGTAATGATCTTTCCTTCGACTTAGGGCCTAGGAGTTCAGTATAATCATTCGGAACCTCAGTAGCCGAAAGCTTGGTACTGTCATATGTAAAGTTTCTAAAGGTATCTACAAATCCAAGTTAGCCAAAGCTCTAAGTTACATAAAATTATACTCACCGATGCCCATGGGTAAAAATGTTCCCTCAAGACCCTTCTCTGCACTGTATAGATCTTCCAAGGTCTTCAGCCCATAGAACATCGGCCCGTCTTCATCTTTCCATCGCCAAAAGTTGTAAAGAGCCTGAAGATCTGCAACGTCGACAGTCTCATCTCATTCTTGACGTAGAAAGCACCATCGATTCTACTATGATAGCATTTGAATAGGTCGACCGTCAAGTCAAGCCGAGTTCTAAGTTTAGAAAAACCTGTTCTCTAAGAAAGCATTTCGAACACCACCCATCTCCTTGCACACCACAATTAGCATACGATTAATCTCAATCGTATGGTTAATTAACCTTACCATCTCCACCCCTCCCCCTCAAACTACAACAAGCTTCCACCACCAAGATTACCAATACACAACCATCGGAGCTAGATGATGGGCAGGCATATATTATTTAATACCATAGCCACGAACAGCATCATGGCTTGCAACAAACTGACGGTGCCGTACCTGTGGGTCAAGCCTCTCGGCTGCAGTCCCCGAAAACGAGACGAAATTGAACCGATGATCGCCACAGTAGTTGTGCAAGGATTTTGTCCTCTATCAATTAAGCGAGTAGTTAAGCTTATACTAGATGGCGCTCGCGCCCGGGAGTTTTGGATCGGATGGTTCCTTTGCTTACATTTCCATCAATGCTACTTACCAATCCTCCGGCGGAATCTTTCCGTCGTCGTCGTCAAATTGATTGGCCAACAGCGGTTTTTATCTGTTTCTTCGGTTTCTACAGTAATGAATGCCGGCGACAATCATATATAATGTCAATTATTATTATTTGACCCTGGGTGCATTAAGCATTCATTACCTCATTTTCATTCTCCCTTTATTCTCCCTTTCTATAATCAACAGGGTTGAAAGCACAGGTTCTCTTCAACGTCATAATAGGGTAGGGCCCACTCTTCGAATACAGCTATACTGCTGTACAGAACAGTACAGGACGTTTTCGTTCCTGATAAGCCCTTCCGCCAAGATGACCCTACCTTGCCTTGCATTGCATTACATTTCTAGTCAACTTCTAGGGCATGCATGTCCCCTGTACTGTCGATCATTTTGACTGCGACCTACTGTAGGTACCTTCGTAAAAAATATACTTCGTACTCCGTAGGTATACACCAATTACTAAGGCAACCAAATCAAAGTGCCGAAAGGCTGCTTTGTAAGTAACCCTTAAATTAACTTAGAACTTACGCCGGCATTTAAACTTCTACTTATCTAAGCATGCGGCCGCATTGTTTTATCCCAGTATGGAGTAGAGCTTTTTTTCTACCACAGCCGAGCTAGGAGGCCTGTACTGTACTGTACTGTACTGTTCTGGAAGGTAAAGTAAAGTAAAGGGTTGCTCGCAGCATTTGTTGGTAAGGTCTAAAGAGCAGCAAGGTTGAAAAGTCTCGGTCGAGACCAATGACTTCACAAGACTTGATCGTTTATGATGATTAATCCAAGTCCACTTATGTATCTATCCTTCGAGAATTTCTACGTAGGTAGAGATTTAGGCCTAAAATACTTTAACTTGATCCTGACGATTAAGGTATATTCAAGGGTCAGGGACGGTACCGTACCAGCACCAATTTGAATGATGATTACCCGTCAAGGTTGAATCTCTACGAAAGACCCAATCAGGCGACGACCTTGAATCCATCCCATCCCCATGGCAAGAAAACGACCGGGTGCCGCCGCTAAGATGGGGATGGGGGGACCCTTTGTTACGAATTGACTTTTTGCAAGCATAACAGGGGGGAGTCATTTCCATTTCAATTATTGATTTGGAGCAAAAAAAAAATCCTCGATCCTTCCGTCCGATTTCGGGGCTTCCTACATGATTGTATGATATGATGTGACGTGCAATGATATTCAATCATATATAAAAGAGAAGGTCCCCTCCCTCCCCCGTTCTCAGTAGGCGCATCAATCCTATTGACCAAGCTATCATCCATCAGCCCCGAGCCCATTCACAGTCCCTACCTTTCTCTCTCTCTCCCTCCATCCAGATCCAGCCAGACACCATGCATTTCATCCCAGCACTCCTCATTCTCCTAACCGTCGGCCTCACCCAAGCCACAGCCATCTCCTCCCCCCCGGCAAAAAGAGCAGCAGCAGCAGACTGGACCCAAGAATGGCAACCCACAGGAAACTACTGCCCACCCCGCACGGCCTCCTCCCTAGAACAACAATCCATCTTCGACGCCTTCGTCCGCACCTTCTACATCGAGAACAACACCACCGCCGCCCTCACCAACTACGTCGCCACCGACTACATCCAACATAACCCGTCCGTGCTCAGCGGCCGCCAGAACGCCATCGACTTCCTCTCGGTCTACACGGTGAACTTCACTTTTACCGTTGAGCATATTGGCTTTGGGAGTAATCTTGGTTGGGTGCATCTTAAGGTTGAGAATCCGGGGCAGCCGGTTACGGCTATTGTTGATATGTATCGGTTTGAGGGGAGTTGTGTTGTGGAGCATTGGGATGTTATTCAGGCGATGCCGGTTAATGCGACGAATCCTTTGGCGCTGTTTTAGGGGTGGTGTTGAAGGGTTGTGTTGGTGAGAGGAATGGGGATTGTGAGGGAGGAGGTGGTGTGAGAGCCTAGATTATGGGGATGTGCTAGTTTGGGGTTTGTTAGAGGGATGAGGCAATCTTGTTAGTGGGGAGATGGAGATGGAGATGGAGTTTAGTTCCTGGCACTTTGGCACCTTGTGTGTTTTTGTGTGGAGCTGCTGCTGATTCATGTTATGCGTGCTTGAAGAGATTAGAGAGTGGGTTCTTTAGTATTGTTAATATGATAATATTAAGAACAAAGACATAGTATTTATAAATGTGATATTGTGAGAGTCTAAATATAATTTCATTTCATTGGTAGGTGACTGATTTATACTGATAGGGAGGTAAAGCTGTAGATTATAATTTCTTTATCTGTCTCTTGTATTTTTAGATAATAGAGCTCTAGGCTATTTATGTGTCTGTTCCTTGTAGGCCTTCTTAATAGGCCTCTAGTAG
>JAJONI010001715.1:0-10617 GCA_022190145.1 Pezicula rhizophila | reverse complement strand
GGTGAGTATGGTATGGATTGATTGATCTTTCGTTGATGTATGTAGTTTGTTTATTTTGGAGTGTTATAAGTACCTGGGATTGGGTTAAGAAATATAGGTAGGTGCTGTATGATGGGGGTATGTTGTATCTGAAGGTAGTCAGTCTTCTTACAAATAATATTAGTAGATAATGTATCTATAATCCTCTATGGGTATAAAGGATTTATCTGTGTAGTTCGTACTTGTTGGAAAGTTTAGGGGGATAGTTGATGGATGGGATATCTCGTTTTTTGACTTGCTAAATAGGACGACTAAAGAAGAAGTAATATATTTTCGGAATACAACTTTTTGGGTTACTTGGTAGCTAGGTAAGGTAGGTAGGTATCTCAGCAATTGCCTATCTACCAGCACCATCACTCTCAGCCACGCCTTCCCATCTCTCATCTCCTACAACTCTAAGCCTCCTTAATCAAAATACTCTCAAAACTCTCCACAAGTTCAAACCTCTCCTTCTCCTCCTCACTCAATGGAGCATTCCCTTCCCTCACAACAACTACCGCCTGCATACCAGCCTCCCTAGCAGCCTCAACCTCCTTAACATTATCACTCAAAAACAGCCATTCCTCCACCCCTGCCAATCCTCCCCAAGCTCCCGCAATCTTCCTATAAGATTGTGATTCTTGTTTTAGACCTGCATTTACCGTATCGAAGTAATCGGTAATTAAGGGAGTTAGATCTGCTTCTGAACGAGGTTCTACATTTGTGTACTTGAAGAGGAGTTTTTGGGCAGCGACAGAGCCGGATGAGTAGATGATGATTGTGAGGGGTGGTTCGCGGGATGTCCAGTTCTTGAGAGAGGGATAGACGTCTGGGAAGAGGGGGCAGCTTAGTTCGCCTGACTCGTAGCCTGTGAGCCAGAGGTAGCCTTGTAGTGATTTCAGGTATGCGATCTTGACATCTTGTGCCATTAGATCTTCTACGTGCGCTTTGAACTTTTCAGGGGATGAGCGGTGCTCGGCAGGAAAGGCGTCGCGGTAGGGAATGAAGGACGGGGAATCCCATTGTGTTGCTAGGACTGATGGAAGCGCGGAGAGCGCGTATGGGAACTGCGTGGGAATTTCATTAGTACTATATTTAGTTGGCTTGTCAGCCTTGGCTGGATAAAGGATATTTGGTCGGTTTGTTCTGTGTACTACACGTATGGAAACCCGGATGAGGCGCCCGTCTCCTTAACGGAAAATTTGCTTGGATATATGCTTGTTTCCTAGCATCGTCGAGATAGACGCCTTAGAAAAAGATGTTTGATAACTGAGAGAAATTCTCCGAATTCCGGACTCCTGCAGTATCCAGCATTCCTCCTTGAGGCGGCGCGTATGTATGATGCCGTGGTCTTACTTGCCGCTCAAAATGGCGAGAAACATGAACCTCTTCGTCCAACGCATACTCCCAAGTTGACATCACACGGCCTCGGGGATAGATTGAGCGGGGTGCAGACAAAGGTATGGCAAGTTGTTTCTCTAGACTGGAGTACACAGCCGTTTACGATCACGATGTAAACAGCCGTGTACTCGGCGAGAATGAAAGTGGAGACGTAGGTACATGATGGGCTTCAGAAATGACATGCCGGAACATGGAAGCACTTGCTTGTACCATGGTCCCGTGAGCTTTGCCATGAGAGGCACTCTGCCATAGGCAATTATGATCGCTTGGAGCGCTGGAAATCAAGGTAACAACAAGTACTGTAGGTAAAGAAGTAAGAAGTACCGTTGTCCCATGACAGGCAAAGTAAAAATAGTACTAGGAAAGACAGAGATGTACTGCAGAAACAAATGCGGCACGGACTCGATTAAGACCTGTGGAACAGAGAGAGAGGGAGAGAGGGAGAGAGAGAGAGAGATCTTGCTTACCAGCACATCCTTCACAAAAGAGATTGGGCAGACGGTCCCCTCTAGAGTACAAACCTCGAATCAGCCTCTGTCCTTCCACGTGACGGCGACTCACTCAGGGGAAATCGAGGGGACAGCAGCTGCGAGCCATAAAGACAGCCGAATCCGTCAAAGGCTTTCTCTCTCTGTAGCTCTATGTAGGCATAGACCTCCAGTGGCAACAATAATGGCAAACTCACCAATGTCCAGTAACACAACTTTAGCGTCTATCTCCAGCTTCTTGGCCATCATTGGTTTCCTGGTTCTGGTTCTAGTTCTGGCACAAAGCTCAAGCTCAAGGTTGCAGCCGTTAGATGCTCGTTGGTTGCGGAGAAGGGGAGCTTTGGAAGCTTCTGAAGCTTCTGAAGCTAGATGAAGATAGCGGTGAATGGAATTGATTTTTTTTTCTTCTTTCTTTTCCCACTGATATCACACTCTGCGGCCTTTTCCTCCTAGCGAGTCGCAAAGGTCAAGATTAGGTATAGCGGAAATCTGGGACCAGTGAGATGCCTCGAATTCTTTGCAGAGCTTGCGCCACGAGCAGATGGATTCTTCGATTATGTGGCCGAGATTGGGTTGGGAGTACCAGCAGGATTGTTTTGCATACAAAAAGTACGCTACGGGTCTGGGAAGTGATCCGCAGAGGGAGCTCTTCTGTAGTTTTCTGCACCTTTTTTGCACAATTTTTTGCACTTTTCTGCATGCAGAACCTACTTCGGCTTCGGGCTGGTGGCTAGTTTCTGCTGTAGCGACCGGTGGTTGGATTGGAATCAACACGATTCGTCAAGAAGGCTGGCGCTGTCAATATTGATTTTAAGATTGTCAGAGCGGTCAACAAATATTCAGATGTCGCGATTGGAATAGCGTCAGCGTGTCGTGGGGTGTCGGCTGCATGAAAGGAACGTGTCCCCCGTGCTGTACATGAAAAGCTACATGACGCTACAGCACGAGGATGGGGGCCGAAATAGATGATTGCCAACACATTTTCCGGCGGGAAGATCCACTCCTCCACCACAACAATAATGCACCGGGACCACTGGACGGACACTTTTTACTTTTAGGTATGAAGTACGTTATACTTTATTGTATACAGTAGGGATGCACCACGTTGCCTGCCCTCCTGACGAATATCGTTTAGTTTTTTTCAGGAACTGTGGAGTACGTAGCCGTTCAGAACCCTTCTTAGGGATTCCGCTGGCTGACTGGCTGGCTCTCAGGCTCCTCTGACTCTTTAGCTGCAGATAGCTGCAGATGCACGAAGGGAGATCGTTGGCAAATTTCAAGGCCAAAGGCCAACCTCGCATATCCAGCCAGGCAGGCGCTGGGTGAAGGATACGTTTCAGCATTTTTGTTGACAACGGAACCAAAATACGAATACTGCAATCGACGATTGGCATAATCATTTCAACCGGCTACCGAGTATCGTGAAGAGTTTTCACGCTTCATCTTTATAACTCACCGCTCTGTTTGAAGCACGTTACATACGAGACTTGTCGTGGTATTCGCAGGTATGAAACTGCGTTGAGGGTGTCTGCCATATGCTGTAGCTTCACATTGCCAGTAGACGTGGGGTGCAATTATTCGGATGGCTAGTGTCTAGATAGCACAGTTTCGTCCGCATTGGGGGACAACATTTGGACGAGAGGAGAGGCCAAAGCATACAGTAGTCAAGAGATCAAGACTGGTAAACAACACTAGTACGACTTGGTCTCCTTGGTGATGGGGTCAAGACGTTTGGAAGAATGATGGCTTGCCGTGGCAAGGACAAGGAAGATGCTTGACCTGATGATGTGACTGATATGTTCCTTTGAGGATTTGCATTCGTGGTTATTCCGCCTGCTTGAACTTTCGTCTGGTTCATCGACATCGACCACCAACCCCAGAGTCCAGCTCTCGCATCGCGCGGGACCACACATCGGAGATCCAAATCCACAATCTGGTTGGTACAGGCTGCATGGGCAACCGTCATGGGCATGGTCTCCTACTCTGAAGGTTCATTATTAGAGTTAGGATTTGAAGGGTGCTTTGAGATAAGTACACAGTACTTGCGTACCGTAAAGTAAAAGCCATCATTGATAAGGGGGCGGGACGGATGTGATCAGGCCGATTATTAGGCATCAAGTCTTCTAGACCTGAGTTTTATAATAAACTTAACTATTTGTAAAACTTACTCCTATAGCTTGTACTGTCGAGCAATTACTTGCTTGACCTGTCACTTGTGACGGTGGGATCTTGAGTACGAAGTAACTCAAAACTATCTACAGTAGTGGTTTGGAGGACGACTTATTGACAACCACGAGTCCTACTGTAGAGTCTACTGTGTCTTATCAGTTTCCTATCATACACCCCACTGCTGACGGTCTAAGCCCAAGTCGTGGGGAAAGCTGTGAGGAGAGCTCTAGAGAAAGCTTCTTTAATTAGC
Organism: Pezicula rhizophila; assembly: GCA_022190145.1. Classification (NCBI taxonomy): domain Eukaryota; kingdom Fungi; phylum Ascomycota; class Leotiomycetes; order Helotiales; family Dermateaceae; genus Pezicula; species Pezicula rhizophila. The sequence goes on along the minus strand of JAJONI010001715.1, from coordinate 6,291 downwards.
CGTGATCGGCAGCTATCTGTCTGTTATCTTGCTATCCAGCTCCAGGTTGTCCAGTCTTCCCAAACCTCTGAGAAGCAGGCACAATGCTGAACTTGCGGGCGGGAAGATCATAGGATAGAACTCATCATAAAGGGGATTGCAGTGTGATGATCACACAGAGTTGAGGCATGTCCCGGCATTCCAAGGCATTGCAAGGCATTGCCAACGTTCGTATCACTTGAAATGATTGTAGAATTCAAACAATTGGCCAACCAAAAGCAAGCGAAGGCGCGAGGCCGTCAGATAAATGAAGGCGTTTGTGGGGTGGTGTAGGCGCCCACGTTTTGATTGGCAACGAGTTTACCTTTTGAAGGCTGCAGCAATAGAAACGAGGCAACATTACAGTACAACCGCATTCAAGAGAAGTTGAAACTGCTTAAGATTCAGAAGCGTGAAGAGCTCTCCCAAACCATTCGACAGCACGAACGACTTTTTTTTTGATCTTGACCTCGACGCCAACCTCCCTCCCCCGCTCCGAAGGCGGCGTGGCACATTGACGCAATCCGCAAACGGAGACGCCCGAATCTCGTGATTCGAAACTTAAATATGGTGTTTTGTTATTGAGGCGATGATGGGCTGATCCCCAGATGATGTGATGTGCCGGTATTCATCCTTTGTTCCTGGTAACGACTCGAGTTGCCCTTTGTCAAGATCAAACATCGCCCTACAGTACAGGAGAGACACGCTTACTCTGTCTGTACCGCACTCTGTACCGCACCTCATGGCTTGAAAGGCTTGGAAGGCTTGCGTAACAGCGATCGACGGTGTCGGTAGATACCCTTAACCGACGAAGCGAGTGACCCCTATTGGACCCTCTGTCTGAATTTGGAAGCAGAAGGGGTCGTGTGATCGTTTTTGGACATCTCCAGAGTCCCCAAACATTTCTATGCTCTTCCATTTCGAAACGTAGAGTTCGTTCGTGATGCCTCATGTGGTGTGCGGTACCAACCGCCCTCATCCAGTACGAAAAGTATGCCAATAATGATGAGGACAGATTTTCGTTATGATTCATTCACTCTCATTATTTAGATCACGATGACTGACTGACAGTTATGCGGCGGCGGGGCCGGAAGGCTGAGTAAGTAGTTCGACGAGTCTTTTGACTTTGAGGGAGGCGGACACTACAGGCTTCTATTTTGTTCTGGCTCTTTACTTATCTTCTTCATGCTAAGTAAATTAATTCCCATGCTACGAAAAGGCCTCGTAGTGGTCCCGAGTAGCTCAAAGCGTTTGTTTGTCTTTCATTCGATTTTAGTCTGTACGATAGAACATATCGCAATAATGTGTGAGATGGTAGTCTTTGTACATGGCTTGCTCTCCTCACCTGGATGCAGTTTAACGCGTACTGCAGTGTGCATCAGAGTTCCGCGTGCGAATAGCAGCATACCTGCACTTTACCGCAAGTTGCGACCTTCAAAAAAGCTGTGGGCTGGGCTCATGCGGGTCCGTAAGAACAGCGAGGCCAATTCAAATTGGGCCAGCTCGCCACAGCCACTCAAGTGCCTGTAAATGACTGATGGAGTGCCACCCCGTCGCCGCCCTTTCCTCGTTCCAATGACGGGCAGCGCTGGCATGGTCCAGGGTTCTTTGACCGCTGTCTCCATCCTGTCTTCAGCCAAGTCCCTTCCCTGCTAGCCAGCGCGTTGCAGATGCAGCCTGAGGTTACCATTTTCCCAGGATTCTTCCTTCCACCTGCTTCTGTTATGTTGTGGTTGTCTTCTCCTGGCATCATACCTACCTTCCTTCCTTTTTGCTTCATCAACATCGTCTGTCTATGCTACACCGCCAACGTCGTTCACGTTCCCCCATCTTCACCATCCTCCTCCTCTTCTTCTCTTAATATCCGCCTTACCTCTTTCACTACTACACTTTCGCCTTTCGCCTTCTTTCACCCTTCACCACCCCCCTTCACGGCCTTTACGGAACGAACCTATCTTGACTCGTGCCTGCCTTCTGCGTCATCCTAAGCAGCAACAGCAAAAGCTTCACGTTGCTGTCCACGGCAACAGCATTCCAGTCATCAACACAATCGAGCACTGCAGACCATTCCACCACCTGTTCTTCCATCTTCATTCGACCAACGTCGTCTCAGCTTTGTCCGCAATCTCCTACTTCAATCTTCCGTTCCCCGTTCCCCGTTCTCCTGCTGCCGCTATCATCCTCGACACGTCAGACAAAGGACAGGCAGACGAAGACTCATCTCTTCGACTACTTGATCCATCGAGCCTTCACAATTCCTCACATGAGTCCCACACAATCAACGACGACCGTCCAAAGTTAGCAACACCCGTCACTCGATCCGTCGTGCCGATAGCAGTGAAGCTCCCTCGCCGATAGCCTCGCTCAATCCATCGACTTGCTCGAGGCTGATAGTCACATATTTTGGCCTCATATCCACCATCTGCTACACCATTACGATAATCTACCCCGGTACATTTCAATTGGCACTTTGTCAGTTGAGCTGCATCGTCCACGGCTCGATCCGTCCCCCCATCGGCCACCATTTCTATTCGACTTCGAGTAATACGTTTCCTCGAACTACCTTGAGATCATTAGACCTCGACCAATCGTTCCAGAACACCACACAACAATCTCCCATGTTAACATAACGAACCTTTCATTTTTTTCTTCTTCCCGGACACTCGTCCTGTTTACGACCTACCATCCAATTTCTTTTGTACAGCGATTCGAATACCCATCAATGAGCCTCTGACCCTACTACGATCCACGGAGTTTTCGACAGTTATCCTTTTACTACGGCGGTTGGATTATCTATATAGCGTTGCCATATTTGTTACTCGTCTTTCGGCTCTCGCGAGCACCTATTACACGAACTGTCCCCGCGAGCTGCATAGCTCCTTGTGCCACCAACTTTGTTTAGAGAAGACAAAAGTAATCTTCCTTGTTCTGCTCGTCAAAAGCCCCTAGGCCTCAAAAACACCTCTGTTGTATACTACTACGCAGCGTCTTTTCGTCTTCCAACACACGTTTTAATCTGAACACTTCTTCACGACCGTTTTACCACACCACCACCTCTCACTGCGTCAACTGTCCACGACTTTCTCTCTTCCACCCTCTTGCATACCGGTCGCTCAATCCACTTTCTAAGTCCAACGGTATCTCACACACACAATGGAATGCATGAAGGACCAGTTCTATGACGGAGTTGTTCTCGATGGACGTTTTGAGACAATCTCCCCTCTTAATCATGGCTCCTTCGGCATGGTGTTCATGGCGAAAGATCTCACAACCAACGAACTTGTTGCTATCAAATGCTTGACAAAGAAGTCCGCAACAAATGGATCTGATGCCGCGTCCGCCTTTGCCATCGACGACCATTCTGAGGAGCTAGCTTGTCATGCTCGCCTTGGTTCTCACCCCAACATTGTCAACCTTATCCACTCATTCGAGACCGAGGCTCACATCTACATTGTGCTGGAGTTCTGCTCCCGAGGTGACTTGTACGAAGCTATCCGAACTGGGACGGGGCCCCTAGAGACCGAGCATGTACGCCAATTTATGCTTCAGCTTGTTGATGCTGTTATCTACATTCACAGCAAGGGCATGGCTCACAGAGATATCAAGCCAGAGAACATCTTCCTTACGCAGTCAGGGGAGATGAAGCTTGGTGACTTTGGCTTGGCTTCCTCAGAGGATTGGACATATGAGACAACTGTTGGAAGTGACCGTTATATGGCTCCGGAACAATATGACTCTGACGGAGCCGGCTACTCCCCCAAGGAAGCTGATACCTGGGCTATCGGTATCTGCCTCTTGAACATTCTCTTCTCTCGGAACCCCTTTATCACACCCACGGAATCTGATCCACTTTTCCTGGACTTTTCACGCGACAAACAATCTCTCTTCGACGTCTTCCCCAACATGTCCCAAGACACCTACGAGATCATTGCTCAGTGCATGAGCTTGGATCCTAGCAAGCGTTCTCTTGAGGGTGCACGCGAGGCACTTGAGCGTGTTGTCAGCTTCACCACTTTCGACGAGTCATTGGATGACTTCTGTGCTACGGAGAAGCGTATCGTTGCTGCCAGTGCAAATCGCGAGCCGTTGCGTACTCCGTCTATTCAGAGCCCACAGGTTGAACAAGGATCATTCCCTTGGGCCAAGGCACTGCACACCAATCATCCGCAGAGCTTCCGTCAACTCTCAGCAATTCCCGACAACGAGAGTTATTCCGAAGATCTCTTCCCAAGTTCCGAGGAGAGCAACAAAGATTGGTTCTCAGTTGGTCAACAAACTCCATCAATGGCGTCTGTTCTAGACTCGAACTTCGGGTCCTCCTTTAAGTCTATGACTATCCGAAGACCTACTAAGGCTGGACCTCCCCGTGCTACTCTCACACCAATCTCTGGTTCCTTGCCTATTGCCATGTCTAGGCCAAAGCCAGTTCCTTCGATGTCCTCTGTCTTCGGCAAGAAGCATGATGGCATGGCCAAGAGCTGGAGTGATCTTTGGGAAGAGGAGGAGGAGGAGGAAGAGGCAGAAAAGGCCCTTCAAGCACGCCAAAAGCAAAATGCACGAACCTGGAGCCACGAGAGCAAGTCCGAGGATGATAATATTCCTCGACAAGGACTTTCGGAGCCGAAGACTTTGTCGTTTGTGAATGTTGCAAAGTTGAACACCGAGGCTAGTCAAACCACGGTGAACGACATTGACGAAGATCTGGTTGCGGATGGTTTCTTTTTTCACAGTTCAAAACCTGTCGAGATTACAAACCAGCAAAGAACTCCACGCTACTCTCCGCCACCCAAGCGAACCACTCTCGACAAGTGGGCAGTGCTTGGGCAGCGTAGACGCGCCTACACTGGACAGTCTGAAGCAGAGAAATCTCCAGACTTGTATAGGGGACGAAAGAATGTTGGATTAGGCTTTGCAGGATTTGGTACATCAATTTGGGATAGCAAGGCAAACACTATCAGAGACACAACGGGCAAAGGATGCCCATGGGCGAGGGATATTAGAGGCAAGGCCCGAGATCAGGAAAACCGCAAAAGGGTTTATCTCGGTGACCAATCTGACTTGGAGTGGGTTGGGGGTTGGCATGACCTCCACTTGTAGTCTAGCTTTCTTTCTTTTCTGCTTCTGATACTGATCACTACCGCAGTATTTGCCTGTTCATCATGGACTGGTTATCTGATGGCAGCGAATTGGTTTGGAGAGAGGATTTGGCTGAGACTCGCTTTTCTGTGTATTAGATATCTCTTGGACTTTCGAAATACCAGACAATTACCCACTCTAAACAATGGTCCAACGCGCATAGTAGTGATTGATACGGAAAACTAACACGTGCAACTTTGCATTCCTCAATGAGTGAGCGCTAGGGCTTCAGTGAAGGATGATGTACCTACCCCTTGGTGGTGCATGAGGAAGCGGGGTAAAGGAGGCGGGATAGTTGATAAGTTTTTTGCAAAGTTTATTGCTAACAAGCAAGTACACTGACCCAGTGACACATCATGCAGAGTTTGTTAGTAAGACACGCGATACTTTAACGCACCTAGAGGAAGCTAGCATCCCTTAAAAGAAGCGAAACCAACGCCCTCTGTTGGGGTTAAGTAAGAAGGCAAGACATTATTATAAATGTACAAGGCAAGGCAGAGCCACCTAAAACGGCGGATGAATCTTATGTTGGAATTCTTCTACTGTATCGTCCCTTACTTTGCGGATCATGACGTAGAGTCTTTTTACATACAGGCAGACTTTGGACGATATCCACCTTGCTCGGTTCTTCGTCCCATTTTGCGGATTGGCAATATCACATACGCTGACAAAGTTTATAAAGACCTGAATCCGTAGGGGCTTCACTATTGTGTATGTATAATATGTAGGATCAATCTACCACAAACTCCCTCCATGAGTACCTACCTAGCTTCAGCCAAAGCCGTATCACAGAAGCATTACTAGAGAAGCAGTTTTTATTGATAAGAGATTGCTTATAGATACCTGGCAGTTGAGCTTTTACTCTGCATGTGGCTAGTTACATCCCTATATGGCGAGGCGATGGATCCTAGTGTTGAGTTTAAAACGGAGAGAGGTTGGTTATTGTTCATATAGAGTTGACTCTAGATTTCGACAGTTTGTTTATATTATTCTACTACTTAATTAAATGTTTCTTGTAAACACAGGTTATAATATACAGCTATAGGATTCTTAACTTTTACTATAACTCTCTTTGTAGTCCCTTATACCTTTTAAAAACACACACTTCTATAATCCTATAATCCTATAATTTTATCC
>JAJONI010001714.1:0-10618 GCA_022190145.1 Pezicula rhizophila | reverse complement strand
CCTTAGTAAAAAGATTTTAAGCTAATACTAATAGTAGAAACGTTAAGTAGCCTTTGCTTCTTAGAAGGAGGTATAACTAAATGGGAGTCTTATATACATATAAGGGGTAAGTGTTAGATAAAAGAAATTGAACTAGATCTAATAGGACAGGGGCTAATAATATAGGTGATGCTCTGCGAGCTCACAGGTCTTCTTAGGCTGTTGTACACGCTGGAGGTTCAAAAGCCAGTTTGCACACTTCAATTGGGAAGGGTTTTGTTCAAATTTTCAGCAAAGGAAGCTAAACAACGACTTCAACTCCCAAATCACTCGGCCACTTCGGCACATCAACCCCATTCCCTCTTGTACCAACCTTAAACCCCAACTCAACATTCCCCTCGGTAAACGACAAAACAGTCTTAACAGTATCAATCTCTACCCCAAGATTCCTAACCTGCCTCCTCTCGAAACACTCCTTCCTCAAAAGCTTTTCCCCACTATTCTGCTTCAACATACCCAAGAACTTCGGGATCGTATATGCCATATTATGGTAATGTCTAAACACCTGTCTTCCATTTCGAGTCCAGAGATCTTGCCATACTGTCTCAGGATATACACCGCAGGAATTGACGAGCCATGTGGAATAGTAGTTTAGTGCCACGTCTACAGTGTAAGAGCCGCCCTTTTCAGAACGTAGGAGTAGTGCTTGTAGGATTCCTGATGCTCCTGCTACACCTGTACAGTAATCTGAGTTGGGGAATACGGGTGTTACAGCTTCATCGTTGCCCATTGCCCTGCCGAATTCCATGGATACTCCACAGCACTAAAATCAACACGAGTAAGTATGGGACCTTTCTTTTAAGATAAGAATGGACGGGGAAGAATCAGAAAACTCACAGCATCACTAATCTGCTGCCAACCACTTCGATAACTCCAAGGCCCATTCCACCCATAACAATTCTCCCTCGCATAGATCACACCTCTCGCCCTCTTCCCACACAATTCTAAAATTCCCTTCTGACCAAGCCCCCATTTATCAAGAACACCTGGTCTATACCCCTCAACAACAACGTCAGCCTCAAGTACCAACTCCTTCAACTTTTCCCGATCCTCCTCCTTCCTAAAATCAAGACAACAATTCCACTTCCCCCAATTCAAATCACAATGTAAACTTGAATAATCAACCAAATGAGGAGCAGTAACCCTCATAACAGAAGCTCCCATCTCCGCCAATCCCCTCGTAATAGCAGGAGCAGCAATGACACGCGTGATATCCAAGACTTTCAAACCAGCAAGCGGTCGTTTCGCACTCGTTTCCGGAGATTCAGGCCACCAACATGGTTTCTGAGACGAGTTGGGATGTTCATGAATTTCAAACAGTCCAACGTGCGAATTCGCTTTTCCATGTTCACTAGCAGCAAATTCCTCCTTCGTCCAGGCGATGGTCCCAGCTTGTTTATAAACATCCGAGGCAAGACGTTGCATTTCCTGACTCTCGATCTGCGAAATCTTTTCAACGAACGGTTTCCAGGATTCTTCTATGGACGAAGCTTCCATTTCGTGGGGGAGTCCGATGCTTTCGAGAGTTGGATCGGGGTTCATGCTACCGTGGAGATGGAAAAATCGGTTGTCTTTTGTTTTGTAGATGTTTGTTGCGGAGGTGCGGTGGAAGGTTGCTTGCTGTCGGTGGATATCGTGGGACGGGAAATATTTTTCTAGAGATTTCATGCCTTCCGGTGTTGATGCTCTGGCTAGATTGAGTTTCTCCCCTGTTGGGTCCACGGTCCAGAGGAGGGTTGACATGATGAATAGCTGGGCGTGGTCGCTAAAGAAGTTAGTTTAGGAGGGTTTTGTATTTTCTTTTTGAGCTAGATGGATGTTTCTAAGATGACGAGGACGTTAAGCAAATTGAGGTATTGAAAGTAGACGAAACGAAACGAAAGAAAACAAACATACGTATTAATCACAACCCCCTGTGGTTCAACACCATATTTCTTATCCAACAGCGCATTCAGCATTACAGCCTCCAAACCCTTCAAACTCGAGATACTCTCTGCAAATCGCCAATTAATAGGAATACTTGGCGCCTCACTACCAACATATCTAATCTTGGCAGCATATTTCTCAGCATCAGCAGGAAGACTCTTAGCGATCAAAGGATTTCGCAAGATTCCTTCATCTAAGAGTTTTCTCGATTCAAGCGGAACGGAATATGTTTCTGAGAGACTTCCCATTGTGAAGAAAATGTATGATTTCTTAATGGGTGGAAGTATGAAATTTGATCTCAGAAGGTTTTGCAGAGAGTATAAAAAAGAGAAAATTAAAGAGCAGCAGCAGACAACTAACTGTACTTATATGTGAGAATGTTCATTATAAAAACTTCGGCCTCCAAAAATCAAACAGAAACCGACCCCACATGACGATACAAAACGTACCAGAAAGAAAAAGCGTCGTCGCATTAGCGGCAGAGGGAGATAATCTGTCTGCCGATTTAACCAATAAGCACATCGCTTGAAACGGCAAAGCGTAGTTGCGTAGAAATATCCAATCCAACGAGTCAACAACGTCGACTAAGTCGGTAATTGACCCCTCCTATTAACCAATAACCTAGTGAATCGTGACTCAAAGTTTCCACATCAACCTCGGTTTACTAACTCCGAAAATCGTGTTGCGAATTTTCGGGGAAAGTTGTTGGACGAGCAAGTTTATTATGTTCGGCTTCGGTATTAGGTTTTATTGCCGGCTGGTGCGGAGGTGAAATTTTGTACGAAAAGTGCGAAACAGAGAGAGGTGCAATAGTACTATACGAATACAGACGTTAGGGGAGAAAGGTAGTAATTGACTAATAAGACCTCAAGAAATATTGAAGTAGTTGATTAGGATCAAATACTCCAGTATGTATTTGTCAAATAACTAAAGAAATGAGGCAGCGCTCGCTACCGTCTAACGTCTTTCATAACTCCCTTGCCCCTATGCCTAATGATTGTAACTATTCTATAACGACAATCTTCTGACATTTGCTATGGAAGGCCGACAATTTTAGTGATAGAAGATACTATACCACGGACGGCAAGGAACCACTCGGTCCTAGAGTCACGTGAATCCTTCCCCTCATCCCAAGCTGAACTCAATGTTATATAAGCGGAGAAAAAGGTATGATATAAGCGGAGAAAAAGGTATGTTATATAAAACTTAATATATCCGGCCTCTCCATATGCTTAGTAGTTTCGTGCTACTCTTCAATTCAATACCATCTTGATCCAAAACACTTGCTCCCGTGACTCAAGATGACATCCTCATCAACTAGCAGCGTGAAGAGAAATAGAAACAATGACGTCGGGAAGAGACCGGTGAAGGTTGCCAATTGCTCAGGATATAAGGGCGATCCGGCATGGCAGATGCTTCGTCAAGCAACTATGGGCGATATTGATTTCATTACCGGCGATTATTTGGCTGGTAGGTCAATTTATAATGGCCAATCAGAGCCAGAACTGACTTGAGCTTCAGAAATGAACATTGCCGAGAATATGGAAGCGTACAAGGCTGGAAACCATGACGGTTACGAGAAAACTGCCTGGGAAGGCTTGGAAATGAGCCTTGACGTAATTGCTGAACGTGGAATCAAGGTCGTTATCAATGGAGGTGCTCAGAATCCTCCTGGCTTGGCCAAGAAAGTCGCTGATCTGGTATATAAGCCCAACTATGAAATGCCTTGCTTACTGATAGAGGCTAGGCTCGAGAGAAAGGCTTGCAACTCAAAGTAGCATATGTGTCTGGAGATAACCTTCTCTCTGTACTTGGTCCTGACCTAGCGTCATTGAAAGATTCACTACCACCTCATCTTGACTCTGATAACCCCGGTGTGAAGCTTCCAGAGAATGTTTCAATATTTAAGTCCTGGGCAAAAGTTCCGCTCGTCTCAGCCAATGCTTATCTAGGTGCCCGAGCAATCGTCAAAGGTCTTCGTCTGGGTGCCGATATCATTATATGCGGTCGAGTTGCCGATGCTTCACCTGTGATTGGAGCAGCTTGGTATTGGCACTCCTGGACTGACAGAGACTATGATCAGCTAGCAGGTGCCTTGATCTCAGGTCACTTAATTGAATGTTCAGCGTACGTGACGGGTGGTAATTTCTCAGGTTTCACGGATTATGAACAGGGAATCTTCATGGAGCCAGGATTTCCTATCGCTGAGATCGAAGCAGATGGCTCGTGTGTCATCGCGAAGCATCCGGGTACTGATGGAATAATTAATGAGGACACTGTAAGGTGTCAGTTCCTGTATGAGTTGCAGGGGAGTGTTTATTTGAATAGCGATGTTAAGGCGTACCTGAATAACGTATCTGTGAAGTCGGTTGGAAAGGACAGGTCAGTGATAATAACCTGGGGCTTGGTACTCACTAACTTAAACTCAGAGTGCGAGTCTCTGGCATCGTTGGCAAGCCACCGCCAGCAACAACAAAGGTTACCATCTTTTACCAAGGCGGATACCAGTCTCAGATCCTACTTAATGCGACGGGACATGGCACATCCCAAAAATGGGCCTTGTTGGAGGCCCAAATGCGAAAGAAGATCAAGGAGTACGGCGTAGATAATGAGATCTCCCTTCTTGAATTCCAAGTGTAAGTAGTCTCAACTAGGCAGAAGTGCTTTTCTCATATGAAAGCAGTGTTGGAGTCCCAGAAGCAAACCCAAGAAGTCAGCTCGCAAGCACAACGTATTGTCGCATCTTTGCAGAGTCGACATCTCTGATAGCACTGGGAGGAGTGCTCAAGAGCTTCGGAGAAATTTCCCTGCAGCATTTCTCCGGGTTCCATTCATCACTCGACATGCGCACAGCTATACCAAAGCCATTTCTAGCGATGTATCCAGCGCTCTACCCCCAGAACTCTCTCCAAGAGACCATCACGTTCCTTGATGAAAAGACTGGCGTAGCAGCAAAGTCCATAGATGTCGGCCACCCTCCGATATACGAGGCTTTGGAACCACGCGAGAACCAAGAGGTGACTGAGAACGGAAAGCCGTTACAAGATCTCCGGTCTACGAAACAGATACGATTCGGTGATCTTGTACTTGCTCGGTCAGGAGACAAGGGATCAAATCTTAACGCAGGGTTCTTCGTTCGCACACCGAAGCAATGGGAGTGGCTGAGATCGTTCTTGAGCTCAACGAAGATGAAAGAGCTGATGGGTGAAGATTGGAGCGATGAATATTTCCTCGAGAGGGTTGAGTTCGCCAAAATCTTCGCAGTTCATTTCGTTGTGTATGGAATCTTGGGACGCGGAGTGAGCAGTTCGACCAGGTTGGATGCTCTGGGAAAGGGGTTTGCTGATTATATCCGAGATAAGGTAGTGGATGTGCCAGTGAATCTGTTGACGTCTCCAAAGTTATAAATGAATGAGATGAGTGGAGATTCAAGTCTTCACGAGACTGTCTGTTACCTCATCACGGTGCAGCTCCCGTGACAGGGGGAGGGAGGGAAGCTGTGATAGGAGAAGCTTTCTCTAGCTACAGTATGCATGCACAGGATCAAGAAGCACCGATGCCTATCTGCACAAGAGTAGATTGAGTTAAACTTTCCACCGATCAACTTTATGCCAGGTGTGGTTTGGTCTTTTTGATAACAGTGTTTTAGTATGATCATCATAATAATGTCAGCACCCCTGAAATCTAGCTATCCGCTTACCTCAGTCCTTCACTTCGTGTGGGCCGGGTTAATTATTTACGCCCCGGCCCGTTTGATCTCGCCTGTCTGGGACTACTGTAGTGTAGATAGAGCAATTAGAACTAATTAAATAGTACTCGACCTCGCCGCACAAAGGTATTGATACGGAAAGGTATGAAAAGCAACATGCCCTTTACTTTGGTAGTGTTTCGTACAAGCCTTGTAGTAGCTATTCTGCGGACGCATGATTCGTTGCCCTGGCCTTTCCTTTTCATTTTCCTTCTACAGCAGATGAACCTTTCCAGAAGAGAATGAGACTGGTAACGGGTATAAACGAGAAACGACAAACGAGAATAATGTCCCGTGGGAAGTCCGAGACGGTCTACCGGTTCCGTAGCATGCTCGCTTGTTAATCCCAATGTGTGTCGAAATCCACAATCGACACTAAAAACTCGTGTTCCGGGGAGATTGATTGGGCAGTCTACCGACCAATATGGATATATCCCAACGACCCCTGACTCGAAAACTACGCCGCACTATTGGAATTGGAATTTAAGGGTCCGGGCCTGGTGGGCAACTAATTTTCGACGTCTTTGCATGCTCAATTGCTCTCCATGACTTGACATTACCATTGGTCGCAGATAAATAAGTGGTCAGCTCGGATTCGGGACGCTCTGTGATTCGATCATTGTAACATCTCCTCTACAAAGCTTGGATTGCAAGGCGGCTCTGTGGTGTATGGCAATGATATGTCCGCAAAGCGCCCACAATACAAGTCTCGAACTGGCGGTTTCCAGTGTAAGCAAAGGAAGGTGAAGGTACAGGAATAGATCTCTCTCCGTAATGATCATTTCAGTGGATGGGGAGGACATTCCATGCCTATTCAGGGGGTTGGTTGGATAGGAGTTAGCAACATTACTTTTCTTCCCGTCCTCTACTTTTATATATGGAGGCACTTTCCTTGTGAGAAACTCTCACCTTCAGCTTTCTTTTGGTCAGTCTCGAGGCTCATACACTCCTTTGTACACACTCCTTTACACACACTCCTTTACACACACTCCTTTACACACACTCATTTATACACACTCACTTATATACACTCATTTATATACACACATTTATACGCACTCTTCCCCCGGGTTTCGATTAATACTCATTACAAATGGATACCACTGTCACCATTCTGATTATTGTTTTCGCTGTTGTCGTTCTCTTTGGCATTGCAGGGTTTGGGCAGATGTACCACGCTCAAGGGCGAATCCAGGAGAAACCAATGAGCCGACCAATAGAGCAAGTTTAAGTTTCCATACTTACTGCTAACGACGGCCTAAGTGCGATGAACGCAGTCCGGTGTGTGCCAATTGTGAGAGATATAAATCAACCTGCTCATATCTTCAACGCCTACTCCTCGAACGCACTTGACCACTAGCGCCACGCAGCTCACTACCAAATACTACAACAAAACCACAAGACTCATCAGAACTCATCTACTTTAAACATCCTGCTCCACCGCGTCTACCAAAACTCTCCTAAAAACACGCAACCCATTATCCCTAAACCACCTAATCATCTTCCACTCTAATTCAGTATCCTCGATCTGGAGCTTCCACACTTTTACACTTCAAATATCTACTGAGATCCTTGGCCACCACATCACAAGTACATACATCTGGCAAACATTCGCGGTCCGAATAGTATTCGAACACTAATTCCCGCTCCATGAACTCCTCCTTTTCAGCTCTTCACCAAGCAACCATTCACATCACAAACATGCCTCAGTCAAAAATACCGCAATGCCGCAATCAACAATTACGCCGCTCCTTGCCAAAAGGAGATGCTAAATCCCAAGGAAGAAAATGGTCATGCTTTTTTTGCTTGTGCAGCCATCTTGGGTGTTCATGCTTGGGCCGTACGCGGCGAACGGGATGCTAATCTTCTCTGCCCGGGTCAGGAGGATGGTGTTTAGGCCGGTCCTATTGGATCAACTTCCCTACACCTCCTATAATCATAACCAACAATTTACCTCTTACCTCTGAACAAATCTCTATCTTCGAAACAAACACTTCAAACTCTCCATTGCATCTTCAGCATAACGTCGATGCTAAAGACCGAAATCGGTGACGGAGCTGCAACCATGTCCTGGATAACGTTGATCCCGTAAGCAATCTGTAAGGTTGTTGAAGAGAAATTACTACAGGTTTTGGTTTTGGTTGCTGTTTGTTGTGTTCTTTTGAATTGATTAGATGGTTTTTGGTGGATTGGAAGGCAGGCGGCGAGCCTCTTGGAGTCTATTAGACGCCAGTTACCTGTGGGTGAAGGCTGGAAGAAGTGGTTAAGTTGGTCGAAGGGGGAGATTGAGGAGGAAGTTGGAGAGAAAGAGGGTGGACCATAAGGGGGTTGGATTGAGGGATTTGGGGGTTGTTTTGGATGATGTGCACAGCAGTATTTATCATCCCGGTCGGACGGGTGGGTAAATAATGGGTTTTAAGTTAGGTGCAATGAAAACAAGTTCAGTATGAGATTGTATCTTGCTAAGCACATTTGGTGATACTAACTTTGTAAATCAAGTATTTGTCTCCAGGAACTCATACACAACTAACCACACTCGATGCAATAGGTGCCTGCCTACAAGATAAACCAACCGCCCCAACCTTTACAGAGATAATTAAATAACAAGCCCTGCAATCGCAAGAGCTGGTGTAGCCCACAGAGCCAGCAATGGAACATAAACACCTAGCCTTATGAACCCCACACCACAAGCAAACTGATACGTTGTAGCAAAAGCCAGAATTCCCTTCTCGTACCGATCAGTAACACCAGTGACAGCCCACTTAGCATAAAGTATACCTATTACACCAATCACTCAGTCAGCCAGTCAATCAAGCAATACATGGCTTACAAAAACCTCGTAATCAAAAATAGAAATAACCAAGAGAAGAGATTTGAACGGTTGAGAAGGGGAAGGGAAAGAGGACAACATACCCATAATCCCAAAAACCATATTCCCCTCCAACCATCCAATCTTCGCTGCCCCAGCTCCCTTTCCCTTTTCCCCAGTTGCCTGGAGATCAAGGGACGGATAAACGGTGTCGGATCCCATTTGTGTGTGGCCTGCTATGGAGATGGCGGAGAGGAAGGAGGCTGTGTAGAGGAGGAGAGAGGAGGTTGATGTCATGATTGCGTTTGTTTTATATTTTCTTTTTGGTACCTTACAGATGTTTTTTCTTTCTATTACGCGTCCTTTTTGAGATGGGTGGGTGGTGTTTACGATTACGAGGTGACTAGCTGCTGGTTGGGCTGGGGTTAACATGTGAAAAGAAGTGGTGGTGGTTTATCTGTTGTGTGCGTTTGCAGTGACTGCATTGGGGGGTGCGTTGGTGCGTACCTTAGATCGGATGTTGTGCATATACTAAAGTACCTTGCGAAGTGTGTATGTAAAAAAAGAATTGGTTTTGCGGAGTAGGTGGTGTCGAGATTTTTGAAGGAGGTTGGATGGATGGATGGATGTTGGAGAGAAGACGTTGAGAAAGATGGCTGGAATCTCGGGTGGGGATTTGGTTCGTATTTTACCCCGCAATTTGGCTCTATAAGCACTTAACGAACTTAAAAGCTTTCTTTAGTATTTCTGACCTCAATTATTTCTGACCTCAAAAATTGTGGCATGATTGTTCCTCTCATCAGATGGATTGAATCGGTTATAACGGATTTCAATTTTTACACATGTCAATAAGGGGCTTTTTGATGGGTCGATGTTGCTGTATGAAATTCGCGGCTATGATACGTCAGTCCTTGATTTGTTAGATAGTCCGATTATGAGGCGGAAGGTCATCTTGCAACCATTCTAAATTAAAGGAAATACTTATATTAGCGTTGAGTTAGCAGATCATCTTGATTTGTATTCAGCGATATACGTCAGTGGTTGAGCCCTCCCTGATCAACTATTAGAATCTCTACTTCTTTTTAACTGGTAGGCATTTGGGCTTTCTTTCCAAAAAAAAAAGAGAGCAGAGATTGAGAGTGCAGTTCCATATGTGGCTTTGTAATTTAATTGCTAGCGCTTTTAATGTACTAAAATACTTGTTGACTTATCGCCAACTTCCCCCTTTGCTCCAGGATAAGAAATATGGCCAAGATACAA
This sequence comes from Pezicula rhizophila, assembly GCA_022190145.1. Lineage (NCBI taxonomy): Eukaryota > Fungi > Ascomycota > Leotiomycetes > Helotiales > Dermateaceae > Pezicula > Pezicula rhizophila. The sequence continues at coordinate 836 of JAJONI010001714.1, read as the reverse complement.
TTGAAAAATGTTCAATGTCTCCATTTAGACAAAGCCAGCTCTTCGTAGAATTACTCTGGAAGAAACGTTAACTAAAATCAAACCTTGAAAGCACCAAAGCCATAGTCTGCTACTTGGTGGCGAAGGCACCTCCCGCCCTATCACTACATGGCATCACCTGCTCTGATAGAAAGTTAGCAGTACGGTAGCAACGCCCCGTTGATCTAAAATACGGGAACTTCACGAACTTTTTTCTCCATAAGCTTAATCCACTCGGTTCACTAGCTCTACTCCGGAAATTCCCCACTCACATTCGCCACCCACGCTTCATTCTCTAACCCACCCCTACTAGCACTTCTAATTTCTATAAATTGACAAGAGCTTATTAAGTGCGAACAACGCCTTTTAGTGTCTCAAACACGAAGTGGGAGACTTAGCGTCCAGGATGCAGTACACATGGGCTCATGAACCATCAGTCAATCGCCACCAAAAGCTGCTAATGCAGTCATTTCCCGCGTCATAGAGTACTTCTGTGTTGGCTTATTTGAATTTATTCTCCGGTACGCACCATCTGTCTAGATGTCATCACTTGGATGTCGGGGTCAGTCATGCTCTTCATAGATGTGGAACTTGATAAGAACTAGAAACGTGTAGCCCATTGAGCAACTTCTTGCACCTTAGTAATCGCGTCAGTACTTCTTTATTGGATGATATGGAGTCAATAAGTATGACATTCATTCAACAAGTAAACAAGTCAAAATTTGAAGATAATTTACTTGTTAGATAAAGGATGGGAGGCTGATTAGATACATACTTCACTAGTTGCTCTTCCTTTCTCGTCTACAATTCAATTAGTG
>JAJONI010001713.1:0-10638 GCA_022190145.1 Pezicula rhizophila | reverse complement strand
GTTAGAAAAAAACAAAATCTCTACAAATTATACATACCAAGCAACAATTTCCAAAACACTTTAAAAGACAAAGTAACGCAAGAAACCTTATCTCACCAAATAGAATTAGCCAAGTCTAAACAAAGACGTTCAAGTATAAGTATGCCAGTAGTATAGATTATAGAGTCCACTTCCAGAATAACCATCCCATCATTCCCCTAACAGAAAATTAATAATAACCCACTCCAAAACCAACCAAACCCCCCCCAAAACGCCCAACCACCCACATAAACCAGATTTAATCCCGCACCAGCCACCTCCAACAAAGTCTTCTAACCCCCCAGACAAAATCACCTACAACAGAAAACCTGCATCATAGTCAGATTACGCAGCCTCAAAAATTTCTATTGCGTAGCAGGGATTTAGCCAGTACTCAGTAGGATCGTAACTATAGCACAAGGCAATTACAAGAACAGTATTAGCAAGAACAGCAACAACTTTATTACCTAGCCAATTATGTATGAATGATCCTCATCAGATACTAGAAAAGTCATATTTTGAAAAGGTGATTTGGGAGTGGTCTTCAGTTAGTATAGATGTTTTATGTTTTTGCCGTCTTTGATGGTGTCGGGTAGGTCTTTGAACGATGAATCGGAGTTCGGGGCTGCTGCTAAACTTAGTACCTGTATGTGTAGATGAGTTTAGGATTGCTTATTTCGTATTGGGGTGGTTGCCTAGTTGTGAATTACTTGGCTGTTGGAAGTCACTCGTGTTTGGTGAGCTGTTTAAAATGTGGTGGGGTGCTCTAGCAAAGTGAATTACTGAATTGAAGTGACTCGTGTTAGTTGAATTGCTAGGATTGTGATATTAGAATCAGAGGAATAGGGTGCACGGAAGACAGGTTGTCGGAGCCAATCTTCGAAATGCACAGGAATTGGAAGCCAATTTTTTGTTTTTTTTAATTTTTCTATTTTTTGGCCGAGAGGCTCTAAGTGCAATAATCGATACTAACATTATAATTTTAGCGACTCTATAACTTATCTACAAAAGAAGTGGAACCACATTCCATCTACTTCCCATTCTGATCTTGCGCAATACCAGCAATATAAGGAACCTCATCATTCTCCAGCTGCATCGCCCGAAAAGTTTCCAGCATGGCCGCATCCGTCCTCAGGTAAGCCTCGTTCCCTTTCAAGAACCACGACAGAACCGCAATAACCAGCATGACGCCAAAAACCGCGATTGCGTAATTCATATCAGCAGGTGCCGGATTGGGCGCGGATGGAAAGAAGAAGAATACGGTGGTGATGGCGCAATAAATTACGCTGACCCAGTTTAGCAGTGGTCCCCATCTACCCAACATAAATTTCCCTCCAGCGGGAATCTTATCCCGACCAACGAGTAGCACTGTCAGAATCGGCATGGCATATGAGATTGTAAGGGCGATGGTGCTGACACTTAGAATTGCCTGGAGGACCGTGCTCGCGAAGAGATAGAGAATCCCGATGATTGCAATGATGAATCCTTGAGCCCATAGCACCCTGACAGGAACTTTCCAGGTTTCGTTGACGTGTGCGAAGTAACTACTCCAGGGTTATCCGCCGTCTCGTGCAAAGCCCCATGTGAGTCGCGAAGCAGTCGTCATAATACTAACACCTTGACCCAAGCCATTGAAACAAAACAAAGCGATAAGCGCAGCAGCACCTTGAAGTCCGACTGTATCTATGACGAGTTGGACAAAGGGAAGACCGGTGGGTGAGTTGAATATGGAATCTAGACTCTGAATACAGAATAGACAGACTACCATGAAGAGTCCTCCGGTAATGGCCCCTATGAGAACTGCGAGGTAGATGACTCGAGGTGCTGAAGTCCTTGGCGATGGCATCTCTTCTACCATGTGAATGACCGAGTCGAATGCTGTTAGACCATATGCTGCTTGGATGAGACCTGTGAACCATACTACTCCATCAGGCCATCCGGTTTGATTGATCCATTTTCCAAACACAAATTTAGCGGACTGGAAATGTAAATCTAGATGTCGTCAGTTGGCTGGTAAAGAAGTGCGATGTTGGAGGACCTTACCTTCCTTGACACCAACACTAATAAGTAAAGCCAGACAAAATACAAAGAATAACGTGCTGAATTGAATACCAACGATATTGTTGAACCACGGTAGAGTTTTCTCCTTCCGACAAGCCACAGCATTAACGACCGTGAAGAGCAACACAATACCAGCATAGACGATAAACAGAACCCAACCCTTGCTAGCACCAGCCCAATCATTATCAAACATAACCTTAATGCCCAGGATGAAGTTCGTCATGAAAGCAATCTGCGAAGCAGTAAGTGCCCACCACCCAAACATATTAATCCAAGCACACATATACGAAGCAAACCGCCCCAGATTCGAAGTCGTAAGGCGATCGATCCAATACGCTTGTCCCAAAGCCGTTGGCATCGCGCTACAGAGTTCCCCAAGCGAAAGAGCCACACAGAGGTTACATATCGTGACGAGACATAATCCCCAGAGTATGGTGATGGAACCACCATTTTCTAAACCGCTGGCTAGATCTTGTGCGAAGGTTGACCAGGTTCCGAGGACGCTGAATGCTAGTGCAAGCATACTCCAAGTACTGAATGTTCGTACTAGGCCGGGCTCTTGTCCCATTGCTACCAAATCCAAGGCATCTTGATCGTCGGTGTCTAGAATCTTGAGTCCTGACTTTTGGGGAGCTATCTCGCTTTCTGCGTCTGGAGACATGGTTTTGATTTGCAGAGTTCCTGAGCTAGATAGCTAACTCGAATTGTTTTTGGTCTTCGCTAAATTGTTTGTAGTCCTGTTGTATTCCAATATGCAGCATTTGCAATGAGCTGACTTTGTGTTATCGTGTGTCGTAGGCCTGTTTGCCAGCGCTATTAGAAGAAGTTGAAGCAGTTGAAGGGCGTAGGTGGAAGAAATCAAAGTAGTTAAAAGAAGAGGCTTTTGCTGAGGATCGAGGTTGCTGTAAAAGTCGAGGGCTAAGTGTAGCGACTGTAGATTTGGTTTTCGCTGAATGGTTGCTCAACCGAGAGAATATGAACTTTTCCACTTTTCTAATGTCGTCGCCGTCGACAGGGCAATTCCGCCTTGGCGTTATGTTCGATCAGGATAATTTAATTTTCAAAGAAAGACAGCCAGCAGGTAGAAAGAAGAGGAATGGCATTGTCTTAATATCTTGTTGTTTTCTGTTCACATATAATATAAATATCCCTAAGAGGGAACATAGAGGGGTTATCCTTCCTGTCCTGTGGCTGAAGTTGATAAGACAGCATAAGAGGTTAACGTAAATGAGGCTAATCCGCATGTACTTTCCTAATCTAGATAGATACTGACTTAAGCGGCTTATCTCCCCCGCAGTTACCGATATGTGTGTCTTTGGACATGACATGCGTTAATGAGGCAGCCGCCAATAGCAGGAAGACTGACGTTTCAACTCAAACTTTGTTATCAGATAGCGCTTTGTATTAGTTCTATTAGCGTCCTATTAAAGTTATAATCACTGTTCTACTTCGTATGGAAGCTATAAGCCACAACATTCCCTCCTCCCCTTTATTTAACCGAGTGTCCCAAATAGTGTCCTAAATGGGTTAGACCCTAACTTTGAAAAACTGTCTCCCACTTTCTCAAGATGAAGAACCGCCTTCTTCTTCTCCTCTACTTCTTCGGGGGAGAAATTCATGACTCAGAGTATACCTCTCACCTTCCTAATAACAGCCATCTTTTTAAAACGTCAATTTACTCAAAAATACTCCTTTCTCCGGGCAGACGGGGTCACAGCCGTGGTCCTTGGAGAGAGCTATAAAACGCTTGCTAAGTTATTAATATTGCCGGATTATCCAGTATTTACCGCTCTACAATACCACCCACCCTTTTCGCAGTACACGGAAGTCTAGTGACACAAAATCGCAACCAGAATGAGCAACCAACGAAGTCCAGCGTAATTGCTGACTATTCTTCCCGCTATTATCATCATTAACCTTGATTGCGGTAGCAACATTTAATGCCTCCATAGAAATCAATAGCAAAGGGAAACCGGACGAACCTCGGAAATAACCCATTCGTACAAGTCTTTGTCCAATTGGAACCGTTACGTCTGTCTACAAGTCGAGCGTAGGGCGCTATTGACGTTGTGCGCGTTAGAAAAGTTGGCAGGAGGGAGTCGAGGTTGAGGGTCTTTTTATATTCTGGGACACCTCCCCCAGTGTCTGCGATCTGATAAACCCAAAAGCCTTCTGTACACGTCTCATTATTAAATGGAATCACGATATGGTTGAAGAAGGTCCTAATGGTATCCAGCCTTTCCTCGTTGAATGCTTTCTCTCGGCAGTGTATGTTTCGCCTCTTTGCCAGGCAGTTAATACTTGAGGACTGCTAAACTTACTCTAATAGTCAGCAACGAATTACTTACCAAATAAGCTCCAATTGTCGTTGCCTGTTAGTGATGAATTGTCGCTGGTAAAGCTTGCGAGACGTCGTTACTGTTGACAGACGAATTGAAGAGTGCTGAGATATTTTGATACTCAATGGTCATTCTCAATGCAGCAGTCACGCTTGCTAATCACGTATCTATAAGTATTTGAGCAATCGAGTTGTCGACTGACACCATTCAGACTGTTGATGTCAGCGGAATTGTTGCTCGACAATTGTATTCTGGAAACGTACAGGAGATATGATCTTCTTAGGAAGACTGAAATTTCCCTGAGTCAAGGGTAAATCTTCTACTGTTAGCCTCGATTCTTCCCGCGGAAAATATTGTACAAACTGAAGTTGGTCTCGGTCTTCCACATCATCCCTGGTCATCGTGTGCCACTCTCTGCCACAACTCGATAATTTTCTTTCCCTCAGGCTCTTCGAAACTGCATACGAATAGAGTCAAGACTAGGCGCAGCAATCTCGGCCATTCCTTGTTCTCCCTCGCCAAACTCTTCCAACCTGTCAAGCCTGAGGACCAGCTTCTCCCAATCCTCTCTCTCACCCATCAACATCACAGATGGAATTCCGCATATCTCGCATCTGAAGTAAATGGAATATTTCTGAAGCATGCTCATCATGATGATGGAAGCAACCTCTTGGTCGTGTTTTGTCGTGGTTGTGAATGCTGGAAAGATCTAATTCCTGAGAGAAGGGTCATCGAGCTCATTTTCCATTTTTTTCGTCATGAGGTATGAGGACATTGCCCAATCATATTCTCCCTCTTTTTCTTTGAACTCGCACCCCATGAATACCATTGCTCTCTTCCCTTCTTGTTGTACAAAGAAACTCCGGAGTTCCGGAGGCATGTTTGTTGATGTATATGTTCAACTGGACCAAAATCGTCAGCCACATATCGTCCAGTCTCATTACCAAGTGATGATGTTAATCGTAAGCTCAAAGAATGGCGTCAATGAAGCCATTGTCAGATAGCATGACGTTTAGACTAGATTCGACCTCGAACGATGACTGGATCAGATTGTCATGCGTCATCTTTTGATGCTGCGCCGGGCATGGTCAATTTTATTGATGCGATTTGAGCAAAACGACAGAAAACCCCATCGGACCTAAGATCTTCTAGTGTTGTCGGTTCAATACTCGATCCAATCCTGTAACATGGCCCTGACCCCGCATCAATCAAGCTTGACCAACAGTTGAGGCATATGCGTTGAAGGTGGCACAAATCCAAAGCATATGAGAGACATGCCTCTCTCCTCTTCTTAACCCGTTCGACCCATTTCTCTCCCCATCTCTTCAAGATAAAGAACTTCCCAACACGCTAAAGCCACGATGCATTTCTCAATAATCACTCTCTTCCTCCTTTCGACCGCTATGAGCGTCTTCGCTGCTCCAATCGAGAGTGATATTTGCCTGAGGGCGTGAAGCACAAATGGCATTGTGTGTTGGAAGCCGAGTATCAGATGTGATAAACCCATTAGCTTATAATGAAAGTCTCCTTCTTCGACATATCCCTATCATCAAGAGCCTCGCCGTACATCACCCCATCGGTATAAGCAGCACTTATAAGCTTGACCGAAGACCCCCCTGGCACCTCCCTAATGACGAAAGTGTATTTTAGTGACAAAAATATACATACTTTATCTCCTGGCTGACAGGATTGAGAGCAAAGTCCGATGTGACCAGAGTCCGTTACAAAGAAGGAACGATTACGCCAAGTGGAGTTGAGGTTTAAGTTGTATACTCCAGCATTGTTCAGCATATGGAGTTCATCAATAGTGCCAGTTGGTCCTCCCCGTCCAAACTTATAATCAGAAAGATATTTTCGATACCACTCATAGTCTTCGGATGCATCTTGCAAGTAGTTGCCATATTCTCCAGTATCCGGGTGCAAGGCCGTATCGGCTACAAGTGTTCGGGAAAACCGCTCGAGTAGAATGCTTTCTGTCTGCTGGCAGAACCTCTGATAGAGTGCAAAAGCTCTGTCCAGTTCCTCCAATCTTTGGGCTGCGTCCCCCTCCAAACCACCAAAGACCTCCTGATCCTTGAGGGGCTTCCATTCAAGCTCCGAAATTCCAACGACAGTGCCAACCCGAAATCCATGCAGCTGTAAGTTATTTGACTTAGGAATGAGTGCGTCTTCGGTCAAGGGATCGCCCTCCGCATGGAACCCAGCACGAAAATGCTGTCCAAGCCAAGATGTCATCTGGTCACTATTCCAGTTCGGTACCCACGAGGGCAATTGTGGAGGCCTTTCTTTGGAATCAGCAGTAACCAGCATTTCTATGTGCCCTGATCGAACCATTAATTTCCCTACGGATACATAGAGGTTCCAATACTGAGTTCGAGCTTTATCCGAATAGTCCACAACTATTTCACGTTTCATTCTTTGATCCATTATCCCAAGCAGCCCGTACACGCGATCAACCGGCTCTTTGCAACGAAAATACCGGCCGCTATCAAGCAAACTCAGCGAATCCAGGCTGGAAGCTGACAATTGCTGCCTCATGTAGCCCATGTTTATGAGAGTCGCGAGGCCCTGACAATCTTTGGGATTCAAGAGGTGCGACTGGATGTATCCAAGCACGCTCGAGTGGTATATTTCAGCACTGGAAGACCTTAACAGCTCGAGCTCAAGAGTAGAATTTCCACAGATAAAGCTGGCATCTTTTGCGAGTATAACCTCTTGCAAGACCCATAATCTTTGAAACCAAGACCGACACAGAAACTCTGCCAGTGCTCTCCAGATTGGATCGTCGATTGCTGGTAAACCCATTTCAGGATAGTTGATGCCAAGTTTCGCATGGGGATCTGCGGCTTGAAGACTGTCTCGGATAAAGGGCAGATGGAGTAGAGCCTGCTCGGTATCCTCGCCCGCTTCCCCAAGCCATACCAAAACGTGCTCTGCCAAGGAGTATATCTTGTCCATGAGCGGGATCTGGCCAGCTTTCTCCTCATTGTCCGACTGATTGATGCAAATAGCATCGATCCATATCCATGGAGTCGAGTTCAATCGGTGGACCTGTTTCATTCCAGCGAGCAGGTGGTCCGTCACGGTGAGCCATCTAGAGTCACATCTGAATAGAGAATCTGGGGGTTGCGTGCCCCATGCATAAGACAGGGCACAAAAATCTGGTGCCTCAGACAGAGGAAAAGCCTTCAACGACCCCACGACTTCCTCTCCGTCCTTGGAGAGTCCCAGGAGCCGGATGTAAGAATTACAATCAGGGAGAGGTGAGTATCGATAGTTATGCTCTGTTCCCGAGCCTGCTACCGCGGTAAAGGTGCTAAGAGCAGCTGACACGAGAGGAGGAGGTGGTGACCCTGAGGCATGGACGTCGAAAGGCTGTGGCTCCTGGCCTGTGTGCAACAGCTGCTGTGCCATAATTCGAATGGTATACTTGGGATCTTGCCTTCCTTGTGGGAGAAAGTCTTCCAGGATGAGGCTGTTGGATTTTATTCTGGGTAAAGGGTATAGATCTGTTGTAAAGCGAGCAACTTCAGTGTGGGCGATATCTCGGTATCCTATTTGTCGGTATATAACATCAGCGCCTTCATTCGATGGGACTCATGGGTGGCGCATCGAGGTAGCACACTGGCAAGGCTGAGCAGCCAGCCTTGCCAGAGTCTCAGAGAGCCACGCTTATGTGGCCCTCAGCTGTTAATAACCACCTTCTCATATTGCAAGAGCGATTCTTGCTCGTAAAAAGGAAGTTCTTGCGCCAGGCTATCGTCTCGGGAGAAGTGCAGACACATAGGCTTAGCGTCATCGATACCGCCCTAGAATCGATTCCGGATTTGATACTGTACCTCAGGTATTGAAATCAACCCTGCCACAGGCATCTCCTCCAGAACGTCAAGGAGTAAGCCAACTCCTCCGTCAAAACAACTCTCCCAAGTCAAGGTAGTGACCAACACTACTATAATCCGCAATGCGAGGTAGCGTTCCATTAGTCCCCTCAGACGCTTGCGGGCCATCAAAGCGGGGTGCTCCTCGAACCTCAGCTCTAACGTCTGCAGAGAGGTAGTCGACTTCTGATAACGGAGCCACTAGTATCACTATGTCCAGAGTGAAGCGCAGGAAGGCACTGCCCGGACAAGAAGCGCTTGATATCCCTAATAGCTATGCCGTACCCGTAACTCGTCAACTGCCAACTCTGGCGCCGACGCCGAAGCCTGCGTCGAGTATAGGGCCTGTTTTGATAGTTGCTCTTCTCGTCTCTTTATCTAGTTTACTAGGGGTTGAGCGTGTGACAGCTTCAGTAATATGCTTTATGTCTTCTATATTGCGTAAGTCTGATCCTAGATATTTCCTTTCATATCTAAAAGGCGTTGGTACTTAGTATTCTAGACTTGACTTTGTGATGTTGACAATGTATGCTTTCCAAAAATCCAATATCGCATCGTACCATAGTTGACTAGATTTTTTATTGAATTTTCTGTGAACCGGATTACTATCAATCCTGGACCTGTCCTTAGAGAGCCTATCCTTCAGGGCTGCCTCTATTTGCTTGTCCGGATTTAGTCCTCTCCAATATCCTTTTGCCCGCTCTGTGCTCATAGCCTGCAGAGCTGGGCATGCGCAGATGTGGATATCTGAAGTGGAAACGAGAAAAGAAGGTCTTGCTGGAGAAATTGGAGGGGGATTGAAGAGAGGAGGGAAGAGGGAGTGAATATAGTGAGGAGATGTGTGAGAAGATGGGTGAGAAGGTGGATGAAGGCAAGAGGAAAACGGTCATTTATCGAGTACGAAGCCCCAGGCAAAACGCAGAGGATGGTATCAAACACGTTGAAGTAAGACGCAGAAAAAGGTCCCATGCATGAAGACAGGCAGACCAGGAAAACTGTGTGGGAATGAGTATACACTGGGAACGGATTTGGGATCCCTAGCTGGGAAAGGCGGCCTTTTCGAGCTTCTCGTTAAAAGTTGACGATTTCTGGTGAGATAGGTGAGCAGACCTAAGCAGACCTGAGCAGACTTGAGCTGAAGCTGAGCCGGGCCTGAGCAGCTCTGAGCAAAGGCGGCGCGGGATCACATGGGGCAGAGGGTTGGGATGTGTCGAGATTCCGGTACTGAAACATGCTATCCCATGCTTCAACACGTGTGTGGGAGCTATCTGTATTCTTAGTTGCCCCGTTCATAAATGCTCTATGCTCATCGTTGAAAAGTGCGTAGACTTAATAGAGTGAAAATTCCCCAGTTTCACTTATCTGGCCGATATATGGTCTGGGAAGTGTTATGGGGTCTGAGTCGAAAAAGGGTGCTTCATATGAATAGCTAGCTACAGTTTCTAGAATTGAGTTGTGGTTAGCGAAATCTGTTGACGGCAAGGGATAGCTGATGTTCTAGTTTTAATGTATTTCAAAACGGCGGCATCGGTTTGATCTGTTGTGGTTGTTGATAGTTGGACGCCTTGGCGGAATGGATAAGCCTGTAGTGAGAGAATGATAAACAACGTACCGTTTAGAAAGCCAGAAGTGAGGATATCATTTCCCAAATATTATTCTAGCCTACTCTCAAGAGTATCACTTGTGACTACTGTTGAACTTATTACAATAGCAGTAAACGGTACAATCCCACCTCCTTCCGTAAACTCTTCTAACCCTAAAGGTGGCGTCACGTTGTAGTTCGCAATGGTCCTATTTTATCTGCGCTAAGAACATAGTAGAGTGCAAGTGGTTGTTCAGTTGGTAATGAGATGTTGCTGATGCTGAATGTGAAGGATTTATCGCTGCCATATGATACGATCTCTCACGGGCTGTTGGACAAATCGCAGCCAATTAGCTTATAGATTGAAACCACGACATCTTAAAACTGACTTTGAAAATTTTTACATCGATCTAAAGAAAGAAAATTGGCAAGTTATTCGTAGTACGCAGTACAGAGTCCCCTAAAGAGCGGTGAAAGCCGAAGATGGGATTTGCTTGGCGGCTTTAGGCTATTCAAGTAGTTAATCTCCGAAGATAGGAAATTTCGGAGCTTGAATTCGACTTTAGTACATTTTACCCCATTTTTGACATGCATTCATAAAATTACTAAAATTCCAGGATAGAGGAATGAAAATATGTCATATAGATGTGGTTGTCTAGAAGCTAAGCGTACAGTATACGTAATGATAATAGATTTTTCTTACCGAGCAGTTCTCAAAACCATTCAGAAATATTTTTTCGATCCACAACACAGCGAGTCT
>JAJONI010001712.1:0-10641 GCA_022190145.1 Pezicula rhizophila | reverse complement strand
ATGCTCTTAGCTACGTAGGAGAAATTCTATTATTCTTTATCATCTATAAAGCAGTAATTTCCTTGGATCTGTCTGTTCCTTTTCATTACTTAGAATCTCAAAAGCGGATTAGTCGGCTAAAGTTAGGTTATTTTATCATGCTTTGAGGAAAGCAGCGAGTAATTTTAAGCGAGCAAGACCGCGCAAGATTCCATGTCAAACCCAATACTTGTTTAACTTATCCCCTTCAAATAACTTGATATTAAAATGATTCTTGAGCCTTACCCTTAAGCCAGCAGCCCCACAAATTTAGAATGTTAAACAAGAGAACCACAATAGCTTGCGGCTTTGGGTTCTGGTTACATGGACATCGTTCCTATGAGAACCATGATGATATCAATGATTAGTGCTGTCCACCGATCCGACCCCAAGTATTCGAGATTCTTCATCATCCGGTAACTTAACATCGATTAGAATTAGGTTTTGGCCCTCTAACTAGTTAAGCCAGAAAATTATACAATCTAGTGTTTCCGCATTAGATGGAAAGAGACCAGTTGATGCAAAAGCCTCTGCTGTTTCAGACAAACTCCACTTACTCAAATCAATATAGATACCTGCCCAAATTTAGGCTCTTGATGTTAGAGAAGTTTGCCATGCTACTGTGTTATGCGACACGTCCCACTCTACACCCTTCCAAGTTGGGCAACACCACTTCCAAAACCTAGGTTTCGTTCTTGGCTAGGATAATTAGTTAAGGAATGAATTTAGAGAGGGCTAAGGGTATCTTCCTTCTACCAACCCAACTTCTCCTATGTACGCTTGGTGCTTAGTCCTGAAGAAAGATAATCAAATGATATTGAACTTTTAAAGTCAATACTTTTAAGAGAAGAGATAAAAAGCCAGTAAGAAAGAAAATAGTGTTGACTTTTAAAGTAACCCGAGCGAGATGCTGCTTGGGAGCTGAAGGGGATACCCGTAAATATTCATCATCCTTAGCTCTGGTGGCTCGTGCCTGGCAATTACATTTGACTCAACTATATAAATTAAAACTCTTTCCCTTTAGATTTATTTTTTTTCCGCCTCCTGTACCAGACGACGAAGAAGTAGATGAAATATTGAGGAAACCCGACGAAAGAGTATTTTGTCATATTCACAGCGTAGCATCCCGTGGCTAGGAATAAAAACAACAGCCGCACCTTTCTTTCTTTAGCAAAGAAAAAAAAGAAGAATATCGAAGGTGTCTCCTGGCCTTCCGCAGAAGCGCTTGTAATGCCTTCACGTAATGCCGTAAATAAATTCAAAATACAAAAGGCTTGATAGTATGATCGAAATGCCTTGGATCATCAAAAACGGCCCACTGGAGATATGCCCCTGTAAAGGACTCGGCTTTATACATTCACATATCCAAAGAACTAGCCACACATCCAATCTGTGGCCCCGAATGGCAAACGAGAATTGATTATTAGAATCTAAGTACACACCTGGGAGTCTAACCAAATGACTACTAGTGCTGGGGTCTGTGAACACTATGATATCTAAATACAGATTGAGCACTAGGGTCGTAATAACCAAGCTCCAGTGGAGGAAACCCTGGAGCATTCTGTTCGTGGCAAGGTGCTGCAAGATGAAGTTGAATGTGAGCAGAATAGTGAGCGAGAGGAGAACGGTGAGGACCGCGAATGGGAGGGCGACTATGAAATAGTACTTTAGCTGCCACACTGAGCCGTTGGTTTCGGGAGTATTCATCCCGAAGACCGACTAGGAAAGAGACATCAGATACGTTTCCACTTGAAGGGTAGAACTATGTTCCGTGGACGAACTACGACGAAACTCATCGGGATAAAGATAGAAGCTAGGACCGTAAGGAGATTGGTCTTGCGCGACTCGAGCAGGTTGTGCTGCTCCAGGATCTACCTCTGTCGACAGTTGCTCTGAGAACTTTTGATAATGAGGGAGGCGCTGTGACAATATACATACCATCTTCGAACCTCATTGCTTCCTCGGAGAATACTAAGACTTCTTTATGGAGTGTCTCGCATTCGTGGCCAACTTCTTGGATCTAGTTGGAAGGAGCCATTTCACCTGGAGCTGGGCACCGTCACTAAGGTGAATATCCCTCGACTTTTTCGGACAGTGTCTTTGTTATACGATTGAAATAATCAAAGTGGTTGAGATACATCAGAAAGGCATTCGCTGATGCCATGCTTGGCTTTACGCTGTTACTGTATTTCTTTGCCGAAGTCAGTGAATTTCATGATACTTGACGGCAGTAATGATGCTTACTATTTCTTCGATGTTTTTGCTGCATCCCGAAGTATCAATCCCCAGTCATTAATGCAAACTCTGTAGACGCAACACAGTAGATTAATGCACTGAGAGGATAGCAGTGAAGACATTTCCGGTAGAGCTAAGCTACTTGGAGATTCGAAAACGATGCGATGCGACGCTAAGTTCTCTGATCTTTCCAACCTCCAGATAGCACTACTAGACTTAGCTTCTAGTTGGAAACCATGCGGCTAGTAGACATCCATGTAATTGTAAGCAGTTTCATACTCGGGTAGCTTGCCTGGAAAGGTGAGAACTTTAGTTCGAGATCTTGAGAAGGCCGTCGGTAAGACAGTGACTGAGGTGATGGAATGCCACGGAGTATCTGAGTCGACATCGAGACATAAATCTCCTTCAGGGAGTTTAGCTACGTAATCCATCAACTACTGATTCTGATATATCTTCGGATACTCTAGAAAGACGTTGACGATAACACCACTCTTTTTGACTAAGACTTTCGGCAGTCAAATAGTGCAAGCCCGGTGCAGTCAGATGGAGGTGACATTTAGGCAGGAAGAGAGAAATGCTACAACAGCTGATTCACAGATTGCTTCAGGCTGAGGGAGCTCCTAGTTTAGGAATCTTCTTGCATCTTTCCAGCCTTCTACCCCGGGGGATATGCTGTCTGACTTAGCAACCATGCTACAGAAAAGTCTTAGAAATAGGGTTCGGTAGGTTAGAAGGAGTCTAAGAAATGCCACAATATGTTCTCAGGCCTATTATCCCACTAAGGAGCGGCTAGGTTAGTTTGCTCTGACGCAGTCGCTACGTAGATAATGCCCTTTGCCAGTCAGAACTCCTCCAACTTCTCTATTTGGGAACATCTAGTCTTTACTGCTGCCACGTTGTCACTACCAATAAGAAAAAAAAGCGGAGTTAACAGAATCTCCATCTCTGAAGACGCATGAAATCCATATATGACCTACCATGGGCTCCCCTGAGTGGAGATTGACATTTATGCCAGCAAAGAAAATGGTCAGGTCACGGGGTGTTTTTCACCCATTTTCCAGCACCCAGTTCACTCTGCTCGTTGTGTTTGAGTTCAGCCTCAGCGTAAAATCGGTTATGGATTTGCGAAGGGCATCCAGGACGTCATTTCGAAGAGATGCTATGAGCCCTCGAGCACCGTAGTGGTGATTTGAGTGAGAGCCTGAATTGACTGATTCTGAAAATAAGTAGGAGGTAGTAGTCCTTTATATATAAGAGCTGAGCATCAATTGGAGCCTGGTTTCCATACAAAATAAGGCATTCCGGATGCGACGGCATTACGCGTAGAGCGCTACAACAAAAAAACAGGGTTGCAAGAGACCTAAGCCAAAGGCCCGAAAAAGAAGAAGCAATTATGGCCAGAATGAGGATATACTCCGATACGGCAACAAAAGGGGCCACAATAGCTGACGAATGCCAAACTATTGCCTGACATTTATCACCGGCAGTGCACAATCGCCAAAAAAGAAACAGAAAAAGAAAAAGTGAGGCTCAGCTGATAAGGCTGAGGCTTAGGCCATCGTGGGGGTGATTGCCTTGTTGTTCAGCGCATCTGTTCTGCCTCAGTCACTAGACCATCTAGTTAGGCCAGCGCGAGATTCTAGCAACTTGACTACAGAAAGCAGCGGCTTAACCCATCCAGAGTCCCCAATGTGATACTCTTCACACGTTAATGCTACATAACCAGGCGCTGCAAACTAGAATGGAATCTATGAATGCAGTGTTCTGAAACAATACCTAAGAAGCCTTCCAATCATGGGCCCGAAGAATACGGTGAATATGCAGCTGAGGCTTCCGTAACAGTGTGGCGAATAACCATCAACAATGACGTGTTCCTTTTCAAGGTCGTTAGAGTTAACGATGGTGATGATGACGTTTTGTTGTGGCAGTTGTGCCAGCTTCTTAGAAGCAGATGCTAGGGTAGATCTTGGTTTGGGATCGGTCGACTTCTTGTCATCGATGGTGGTGACAGGAGAACTTTATGCTCTGGAATGCGAGGCTTCGATGTGATTCAAGGTCGTGAGTTGTACTGATGATGAGGTGGAGTGTTAGGAATGCTTTAATTTGGAGATGTTGGATGTTGTATATTGAAGTATTTTGGGATGTCCGCAACGACGGAGAAATGACCAGTCCACCTTTTTAGCTCGCCTAGCTAATCGTGTGGACATTCACTACAAAACTCTTGGTCACAGAATAAATGAATTTCCTCTACAATACGGATACTTGGAGACTGAACACTCTTCCCACCCAAGGAACTGAGTGTGTCTAAGCAGATTAAAACAAAGAGTATTAATTGCCATCCCTCACTAATCCAACTCCTACGCAACAACCCCAATATAGATAAATCTATTCAAGCCTTCGAACATTAAGTCAGGAATTATGTTGTTATCTAAAATTTTGTTAATATTTTGTCTGCGTCGTACTAAATACTCAAGACCCTACCTAATACAAGGCAAGAAACTCTTGACAAGTCCTAACAACCCATAATTAATAGCTAAAAATTCGAAAAGTCCGCGGAGAATATGACAAAGGTAATCCGTCTTATAGATGATTTGTAACAGATATAGCAGCTCCTCTACTATCCAATTGTGTGACTTATTATAAATGGCCTTACGTATAGAAGGCTATTGTAATAAAATAGGCTGCCTTTTTCTCTCGAAATCTTCCCAACAAGGCTCTGAATCTTCCTTAATGGCGTGCGCTAGAAGAGCGTGTTTATGGAATTATACAGCTGCCAAGTAAGGTTAGTACTGCTGAATCATCACTTTATCAGCGACTAATGCATGCATTTCTGACTCGACCTATCTTACAGTAGGCGAGCTCGCATTTTCCGCGTAGACTGGAATTTACGTTATGTTCAACGGCTGAGTATCCCTTATCGTAGGCATATGTGTAAAAGCTCTTAGAGTAAGACTCTTGAGCTACGAAAAACTTTTAGTGATGTTGTACATGCATGTGAAAGCCCGGGCTGAGCGCGAGATGTCCCATATCTGATGTCCATGTTTTAGAAGTCGCCTTCAAACGAGGCTATGCAGCAGCCCGCTGCTATCGAAGTCAGAAATTTATAAACATTCTCCATGCCCAATTGAAAAAGGACCACTCGTTCTCGAAGGTGCCAAACTGACTATAAAATTAGCAAATGAAGGACCACACCGAGAAAACGTTAGTGCGAAGCCCGGGTCGGCCCTAATACAGTACGTTTTACCCAAGCATGAATGAAAATTGTGCAGGAGGTACACAGACTCTTAACTGTCTAGGTGCTTGATAGAGCACTGAAGTTGGAAGCAAATATAAAGACGGTTACGTTCGCATACGAGGTTACGGAGGTACATGGGGAAAGTATTGTTCCCTACCAAGTCAGTGCTAGATTATGCGCGCTATTTATCCTAGAAATAGAGGGTGTTATTGGCCATTTTGGTCGTCTAACACTCCAAACAGTAGTCACAGGCGTTGCAAGGTACAATACTTTTCCCAACGTATTCCGTAAAGGGACATAGCCACAGAGTTGAGATCCAAATAATAAATTTTTTTTGGTCTTCAGCTCCCCTCTGATGCTGTAATTAGATGTTCTATTTTATTTCAGGTTACACTTAGCTAAGCTAAAGACTCTTAAATTTTGTGTTGATTACGAAGTATTGTTTGCCTTTTTGCCCCCTGAGTCGTAAGTCTTTTTAAACTTTGTTTGTTTGTTTTTTTTAGTACGCTCACGAGTACGTACAATTCAACCTCCATGTAGCGTTGCTGTTGCAAGAGGCCAAAGAGCAAGTGCCTTTTATAGCTCATCGCTCGGAATGTTTAAGTGAAATATATCTTGGTATGAAACTTGAAGACGATCATAGAGATCTGGTCAGTCATTAACTTCGGCTTTTAACGGCACAAGAACTATGGTGTTTCCTTGTACACAGTAAGCGGGTTGAGCAGCATTATGGACCGTGATACGGCAGTACACGGGACTTAAAAGCTACCACGGCCAATTATGGCGGAATATTAAACGAATCGGGAGTTACGAGATGGTGGCAAGCGTTGTGTGGTGCAACGCCCCAGATCGTCAGAGCGTACAACTAGCAGCTTCCTTTTGACCTTTTCATGGGCCAAGCTTCTTCGCGTCTAGGGAACTTGCTTGGCGAACCTGTGGAATGGTGATGCTTCTTGTGCACCCAGAATAGATTCCGATAAGATGAAGTTGCTACATCTGTTTCTCACGGGACTGTTCCCCGCCGAGAACACTTTGGTCTCGTGAAAAGACAATTTTTTATTCCATTATCGAGCGGGCACTGTGTCAACGAGGAAAGTTTCACCTCTAGTGAAGTGACTTTTTAGCCATGGTCGCGGCGCATCAACACAACACAGTCGCCTAAGTCTCATTAGTCAATACAGAATTAATGTGGTGCTATGAAAAGGTCAGGGAAGGAAAGTCCACAAGTGCCATGTCTCTGAGTTGTTCAGTTTCAATGAATGTTATTGAGAGTTTTTCGATGAAAGGTTGTCACTCGACATGTTTCCGGTTTTGGACATGTCTGAGGCAAAACTGGGGCAAAATTCTTGTCATTTCTCGTGATGATGGAGAATAGAGAACAGGTGACATGGTCCTGCGAAGTAAGTCTCGTTTTGGCACTCGGACGCGATGGATTTCATCATCGCCTTTCATACGAAGGGTGCAAATTCATTTTTGTCAACCAGGGGCTTCTTTTTCCAAGACATTTTTGAATTTTGCTTCGGAGGGATTTGGAAGGGAGTGCCTTCTTTGATTACAAAAAGTACCTGCATGAGATGAAGATATCGTTATTTCAAGAAGTAAACATGATCACGATGTTGTTGGTCTTTGATATGTGACTTATCAAATTTCTGAGGTTGACAGGAGCATCATCAACCGATTCCACCTGTAGATTGTCACATATTTGAAAACGATCGGAGACTACTGGTCACAAAGGCCCTTGATCGAGGGCTCCCATTTTTGGCTGGCACTAAGGCATTGAAGGATGCCCATTCGCCGCCTATCCGTGTTCGTCCCCTTTCCGTACCAGCTTTGTCCTTGCTGTGGTTGTAAACGCCTAGCTTCCAAAAGCTACCGCGCATGAACATATGCGACTGAAAGAAGCGCTGGATGCGCGCATGAGTATCGATAACCTCTCACAAACCCGGTTGATTGGGATCCGGCCTCGAGAGCTGCGTCGGTACTTTATGGGCTTTTATGGGGGGGGAGGGGGTTACACCAATGACTGTGGGCTTTTTCTTCAGCGGACCGCGCTCAATCGTAGGCCGGATCGACCGCTAAACCCAGGGAAGACTTGGAGGCTGTCGCTTCAGGGCACAAGGGTTCCGAAGCTCCTCAAGGATCCCCCAAGAAATCCCAACTTTGTTGTCCAAGACTTTTCTCATCAGCCGCAACCTCTTTTTTTTTTTTACTCAGCCTTTCTCGCCTTGCTCGCCTTGCTCGCCTTTCTCGAAACACCGCGCGATAACCGCGAATATTTATTATTCGCGGCAACACTCATGATTTCTTTGCCACCACTAAGCACACCAAACCTTATCCGTCAAGCTATCTTGAGTCCATCGAATGGACTAGAGAAACACGAGTCTCGATCTCCACATCGCTGACACACCGTGTACGAAAGGGTACACCTTAGGAGGGGGTTGTATTCGCTCATCAACTGTTTCTTTTTTTTTGCCCATTCCCAATGACCATTGACGACCTATTATGCCTCAGACCCAAATCCCATCTTACGGTAGACCCAATAGTAACCCAGACAGAGGAAGTCATGGATACCGGGTCCACAGGAACCATTGGCCTAAGCTTCTTGCATCACATCAGCGGGCGACAGGGCCTGGCAGGGCCTGGCAAGGTCTGGTGGCTTGAGATGGAGCATAGGGATGGACTGCGACCGACCTGCAGGCTGCAGCCTTGACAGCTGGTCTAGCCTAGCAGCCAACCGTTCTTAGAGCAAGTCATCACCAATTTAGGCTCTTCTTAACTAAACAACCCTCCCCTCCCCCCCCCCCGTCGCACCATGGGTTGAGCAATGAGCAAATGGCAGCATAGCAACATAGCAACATGGAAGCATGGCTTTTCATAGATGGCGCTCTCGGCGGCTTGAGAAAGTTTGGAAGCTCTGTCAACTTTCACAAAAAAAAAACTCAACGTTTTGTTTTGAACTACACCCCCCGTCCCCCCTCCCCCCCCCCCCAAACCACAACTCCCACTCGGAACAGGCCCCCTCGTAGCTTTCATTGTGGGGAGACCTGGTTCTTCAGCGCAAGGTACCGGGGAGCTGGTCCGGAACATGAAAAGATGGGCTCACTAGTGGCAACTCAAGTCTCCTTCAGATAGCTAACGGCCACAGAAATACCTCGAAAGTACATATACGGGCCAGGGTATTTATGTCCTCTTGTGTCACATATCACTGCATCTCAACCTTTCTCAACACCAATTGGAAAAATTTACATGCATGCAAAAAGCAGTCTAATAATATGGGTATCATCACACACTATTCTTCTTCCTTTTTGCAACCCAATATACTGGGTCTCAGTCAATCCCTTCGCAGCTATGTTGCCGTTGTTTCCGCCGTCCCCAATCCTATATCATCTCACGAGAGGGATCCCATTTTGCAACTCAGTCAACAACAGTCGAGTACAGTCCAGCAACGCACGATGGGTTTAGAAACGGTTATCATTTTTCTAGCTGCTTTTGGTTTGGTTGCTCTCAGTAAGAGTCTTGTCATCGACAGATTCCGGAGAAGATGCATACCTGCACCCAAAGTCCAGCTTGGTGGTGTTATACCAGCTGCAGACTTCAAGCGTCGACCTTCCCAGGATGTTACCCAATATGAACTTCCTCCACTCCGCACTGGAGCCAAAGTCGTGCCTCAAATGGCAATGGCTCTCAAGAAGCTGGACCAGGTCAACTGGCTTACACTCGACGCCAATTACCTCCCTGAACACAACCTTCGATCCTCACTTCTAAAGACTTCCCACTCTAGTGTGGTTCAAACCCTTCCTCAATCCAAAGCAGCTTGTCATGAAGTTCTCTCTATGACCATCAACTTCCTCACCACTCGTTACCCCACTTCATTCACAGTCACCTCTTCTCCACCAACTATCCACAACCACCTAACATCGGAGTCTTTCCCCATCGGACCAAATATCTCCAACCCACTTGAGGTAGCCGCTCGTCTGTCCATGGAAGACTTCAACATTCTGCAAAAGGATCCAGAAAGCGGGGAGTACTGCCTCAATGCCTCGGCAACATTATTCCCTACAGGTTGGAAGCTACAGGAGCGAATTGGATTTTCTATGGCGAGCCTTCACGCCCCAGTTCCAGGATGGAAGGAGAAACTGGGGCGCAGTGTCGATAGGTCAGTCTTCCTTTTCAGCCCTATCAATTGAGTACGCAGCTAACAAGTCCTAGATATTTCGACCACCTATCACCATCATCTTGCATGGAACGCAACAATCTGTTCGTCCAGACATCGTCATCTCTCTTCGTCGACACCCCTACAGCCATGTTCCCTCACCCTTCACCCTTGACACCCGACCATATTCAAATCCGGCGGGAACGCCAAACTTTCACTCGCCTCGTGGAAACAGACGCTGTACTCTTCACCGTCAGGACTTTCATGCGTCCTCTGACAGAGTTAAGCTTAGAAGAGACCAAGGCCTTTGCCGAGACGGTTAGGGGATGGGAGACGACCGAGATGGGCAGGTACAAGGGAAGTGATATTTGGGGAGAGACTGCTTTAGCTTGGTGTGATGATCGCATCGCGAAGGCTGAAATTGGGAATTAAAAAGGCGAAAGGGCCAAAAGCATCATTGGTAGATATTTTTGTGTTTTACGATATGACTGATGAAAAGTTTCAAAAACTGGCATAGGGTTTGATTTCATGGCGTTTCACGGGACACAAGAGGCTTCCTAGATAACAGAAGAAACACGCATACACAGACATAGTTATTGTACAAGTATCAATAGAACAAAGGTAGTCTTAACTTAAGGTTGGCGACGACTTAGAAGACAATAAACACAAATATTAGTAGAGATTAATTTGCATTTGCTATGAACCCTCAACTGGTACATGAAACACTCGATAACCTAATACTGCGTCAACGGCGCCTAAGTAACACCACCCTTTCGGGCCTTCACAAAAAGTATCTCTTACGCCCCATTGAAATTCTGGTCAAGGTTTCAGGCGTAAACCTTGTAGCCGACGCCTTAAACAAAGTGACAATCATTAATATGTTATTCCAAAAATCAATACAACCTAAGATTCAAATGGCTGACTTCAGTTTCCAATAACTTTACTACTCTAAACACCTTATTAGTACTAAATTTACTATAGCAAACTCATCCATCCAAAC
>JAJONI010001711.1:441-10656 GCA_022190145.1 Pezicula rhizophila | reverse complement strand
AGTGGTCGTGGCCAAAATTACGCTAATATTGACGCTAATATTGAAAGGCAATTTTAAGCTCAAGTATTTCGTGCATATGAGACGCCAAAGCATAGGTAATTTAAGCTTCTAATATCCAGCCTACAATATTTTAAGCAAGTCTTCACAAACATAAATCATTACCAAGCTTCACGCAAAGGTGCTTCACAAACTTCATGCCATTTTCTACCGATAATACTGCGAAGCCCTTTCCCCTTAACGCCCCTTCAGTAATCCAACAATCCAACAAAAAGTACCAAGACCCACGAAACAGTACCCATCTAAGCACAATCGTCACTAGCAACCTGATCAAACTCATTCCGAGGGACGTTAATCCCACACCTTCCATTCGCAGTGCAGGTCCCCTGCCGCTGAAACCCTGAAACCGAACCAGTACAAGCTTTTCCTGCATTTGGTGATGCTGGCTCTGTTGAAGCGCCGACGCCGTTTGCGAAATCAGAGAAGGCATCGCCGCGGACTTTGAGAGGAGTGACTATTTGAGAAAATAAGGTTAGAAGATGTACCGTTGCGGTTTTACTCCATAGGGAGTTGGTAAGATCATTTTTATATACCTGCTAGGGCTTGTCCGGCCATGATGGTGACGGCGAGGGTGATGAGTGAGAAACGCATTTTTGTTTTTGGAAAGAGTGGTTTTGTTTGTATTTGGAAGGATAGTAGGTAATTATTTGAGTTGTACCGGACAACGATTTAAAGAATGGAATATGGTAGAATTAAACAACTGAGAAGGGTGTGGATATGAATGTGAATGGTTGAGAGAAATTTACTTAGTGCTATTACGGCTACTTATACAAGATGCAAAAGCAAAGAGTGGGTGAGGTTATAATGGACCGCTGTATATCTTCTAGAGTGTAGGATTTGGTTACTTGGTAGTTCCTAGTCGTGATGGGACGAGATTGGGACGAGGTTGGGACGATGTGGGGATCTGAAACGAGACAAAAGGGACAGAACGGTGTGTTTTGCAAGGTAGAGCGGAAACGCCGGTAGGCACCGTAGGATTCAACAGTTCTTTTCAGAAAGCTTGGCTACAATATGCTGTCACAGCCTTTAGTTCCTTTCTGTCAGAGTCTATCAGATGATCTAGTGTGCATGATCTGCCAGCACCTAGGATGACAGGAAGCGATGTCATGAAGCGGTTGTGTCAAAAGATGAGACTACCACCATGCAAGAGCGAGCACTGGTACGAGAATATGATTTCAAGGTGGCACGATGTCAAGAAGCAGTTATGTCAGAAAATGAGAGAATTCCTGTTGATGATTTCAGAGGCGGCCAATAATATTCAAACCGATCTTGATGCTAACACTAGGGGACATATTTGCTGAGACAGGAATAAAGAAGCTCTGAGGTAATACCATGGTCGCAGGCATTACTGCTTGTTGCACCCTTCAAATACGATTTCGTTAAACTATCCTGTTAACTGAAGATACGAAGCCAAATGTTACTACAAGTATGGACCCCCTAAGTTTTTTTGAAGTAACTCAGCGTTTCCAAGTGTTAATCTGTAAGATCCACAAAGAATGGTCTAAAACCTCGAAACATTCAAAATGATCTTTTATAAACCAACTCGTACAGTAACTCTAGTCGAGAGTGTGGCGTCTCATGGCAGCAGCACTTTGGGGACCTTTTGAGAGCTGGCATTACCACAACCTCATCAATTTTATGGAATAAAAGAGTGGCATGTGCTACAACTGGCTTGCGGACTCCCCAATATTCTGCGGTACGAAATCCTGTAGTCGAGTCTTCTCTAACCTGGAACGCTCCTTTAGAGAAAAGAAAGTTTACGCCATCAGCACTGGATTTAGTCCTTCACGTTGTGTTCTCTCATAACTTATACTCCTCTGGCTAGCCCGGCATGTTCAGTATGAGAGGAAACAGACTTCGAAAGAAATTCTGGGCAGTCGCTGTCGATGTATGCTTTAGTCCCGAATGTTGCCTGTCTAACCCATGGGACTGTCAGGATGTGTTCGTCGTTTGATGGTGAATTGTGGAAGTGTTGCTGGCATGTGAGTTCGGGGAAGTGTTGACGGTGGAAGCATCCTTGCTGTTGCCATTGGTTTTCCCTGTCAGAATATCCTTTGCTGAGTATGAAGATTGCA
Source organism: Pezicula rhizophila (assembly GCA_022190145.1). Classification (NCBI taxonomy): domain Eukaryota; kingdom Fungi; phylum Ascomycota; class Leotiomycetes; order Helotiales; family Dermateaceae; genus Pezicula; species Pezicula rhizophila. The sequence continues at coordinate 8,524 of JAJONI010001711.1, read as the reverse complement.
ATTCTGGAGGCGTAGCTTGGGTGTGTGCTTTTGGGGAGAAGACACCTGCAGCTTTCCTTGATCTCCCAGATCTGCAAGATCAGGAGGATCTCCAGGATCTCCAGGATCTCCAACTTTGTCCTACAAACTGATCAGCAAAGATTCCGCGATCTTATTTGCTTGTAGCTAACCTTTTGGTATGCCTCGATCGCAAGCATTTAAGTCCAATGTCCGAGTTCGTAGATAGGTAGGCGCACGTGGAAAATGAAAGTTATCGAAGGAGACTCAGGAGGCTACAGTCAAGAAGTTTGAGGTATGTTTGAAGCACTCTGGATGTTGTACTAGTTGGAACTGCAGAGAAGGAGCGCTATGGAACCAGCGAAGCTCACTGCATAGGTACCTTAGCACTATAGCAGCATACTTCTACTGCAAGTAAACTTTGATGGTGATCCTCATCATCAAGGAGGCTGTATATATTCGTTTGTCGCTTTCGGTTCGCACCTTTTGGGATCGTTGAGGAATGGGGACATGTCCAGATCGAAGGAGATTACTAGAAGCGCATTTAAAGTGTGCCCATCACGAACGCATTGCCCAGAGATTTCATCATGATGTGCCTCTGATCCCACCTAACCTCTGGTGCCAAAAACAGCAGGCAGGCGAAATCTTCTCTCCACAACGCGCGCTTCTACCTCTCCCACAAATGGCAGCATCACATCAACATCTCCATGGTACAGATCTCTTCTTCACAAACTTGAACAAGCCAAGTACTGCAATGAAAAGAGGTAATGTCGCGTCATCTGGAGGCAGTGTAATACCAGAGACACAGTGGGCCACGATCATGCGCAAGCACAGAGGACCGAGCCCGACGAACAAAAATAAGTATAATCATTGATTGTTCCCTTAGGAACATTTCAGAGATTAAACTGAAAAGAACAGATACTACACTTGATCTAAGCCAATAGGCAAAGAGAGCTAAAGAGGAAAGAAAAGAAAAGAGCAAGAAGATGGGAGGGAGGGCGAAGTTATATACATTTCTGGCCTGGCCCGTGCGACACTATTTCTTAGTGCACTAACCAAAGATAGAATGGATTTGTACAAAAAGCATGTGATCTTGTTTGCTTTGAATGCAAACTTGTCAAACTTTGTTTGTCTTCCTTCTAACCAGGCAACGAGAGCCTGTAGAGAAATTCTATAGGGAGTGTTTACATTGTCCTGTACCTCGGGAATAAGTGAAATTAGCCTACTCTCTACCTGAAAGACCCTATACCCTATTATTTACGGGGCATTAACTATCCTGTAACCGAGTCTAATGACTTTTTGCCGTGGCCTTCGTACATGCTGACATTATACTCCAGGATGCCTCGGAAGTCACTCGGTAAGACTGCACATCTGGGGTAAGAGCTGATCCCCGCATCAGTATCTCAGTTAACTTATCTTTATTTAATGCACTTGATCCTCAACTATAAGATGCTTCTTGTCTATCGATTTTTCTAGTGAACCCATTTCCTCGCCTTTTTTTATTGCTTTATCTTTAGTGAGAGAAGGTTCCAACGACACTCAACAGCATGGCAAAGGCCAACATACCCTTCTCTGAGCCCCCGTGGCTGATGGGATTACCATCGCCATACTATAACGATTCGCATCGGAAATGGCAAAAGACATGTAGAGCACTTGTTGACGAACTCTTGATGCCAGAAAGTGGAGAATGGGAAAGAGCCGGCGATGTACCAGGTAATAAATACTCTTACAATATCCTTTACCTCGGCCAAATCAAGTAATTCCAGCTGCAAAGACAGTTTCACTGACATCAATGTTCCAATCTGTAGAGGATCTATATTCGAAGTTTGCAGCAGCCAATTTTCTCATCCCAACTTTATCGGCTCCCCTACCTGTGAAGTGGTTGAGAAAATGCGGGATTCATGAATTGCCAGGTGGTTTGAAAGTTGAAGATTTTGACTACTTACATACTATGATATATACCGATGAAGTACTCTCCCTGTCCCAGTGTGCAAAATCTAGTGAAACTAATGGCAAAACCAGCTGGCTCGCATAGGAACCATGGGCCCTTCAGGTGCCGTGACGACCGGAATAGCGTTCGGACTTCCTCCCATTCTGAAGTTCGGAAGTGAGGAATTGAAGGAGAAATTCGTACCTGATATCATTACTGGACGTAAGAGGATATGTATCGCTATCACCGAACCTGGTGCTGGAAGCGATGTGTCAAATATTGCAACGACTGCCGTGAGGAGTAAGGATGGAAAACACTTTATTGTAAATGGAACCAAGAAGTGGTATGTTTGTGTGATTCCATGCTGCTCTTCGAGCTGGGTGTATGTGAGACATTGTGTATCAGATGGCTGATGAAGATGGTGGTAGGATTACGAACGGTCTTTGGAGCCAGAATGCTAGCATGGCTGTAAGAACTGGCGGCCCAGGGCCATCAGGTCTCTCCATGCTCGTTGTACCACTTTTGGATACACCAGGAGTGACTATGAGACGTATCAAGGTTGGAGGGCAGACCTCAGCTGGAACAACGTTCATTGAACTCGACGACGTCAAAGTGCCAGTAGAAAATCTCATTGGCACGGAAGGCCATGGAATGAAATATGTGATGTAAGTGGGATCTCAATGAGATATTTCCTTTCCTGAAGGAAGCCATTCTAAATTCTAACCCCAGGCAAAACTTCAACCACGAGAGACTCACCATCTGTAAGTTGTCCAACTATACTCGGAGCTGAAGTAGACAACATGGTTTCTGCCAGCCATGCTTTTTCTCCCTAGCAATATACATGGCTAAATCTTAATTCTAGCAATAAGCGTAAACCGCGCCTCTCGAGTAGCAATCAGCAGCGCCTTTGAATACTGCATGAAAAGAGAAGCATTCGGCAAGACCCTAATGGATCAGCCCGTCGTACGACATCGTCTGGCGAAATGCGGTGCAGAGCTGGAGGCACACTGGGCTGTAAGCATATCATTTCCTTGGCCGCCTTGGCTCGTAACAATGCTAGACACTAACACCTATCCCACCAGTGGATAGAAAACTTCGTCTACATGATGACTAAACTCAACGAATCCCAAGCCAACGCCGAACTGGGTGGCCTAACAGCCCTCTGTAAAGCTCAAGCTGGTCGTGTTCTCGCACTCTGTGCCAATACAGCAGTTCTGCTCTACGGAGGGAACGGATATACGAGATCTGGACAAGGAGAGTTGGTAGAGAGAGTGTTGAGAGAGGTGCCTGCAGCGAGGATACCTGGAGGTAGTGAGGATGTTATGTTGGATCTTGCTATTAGACAGTTGGTGAAGAATTTTCAGAGGAAGACGAAGGAGCTCGAGACTGAGATGAAGAGACCTGGGGGTAGCGCCAAGTTGTGAGTAGAGGACGGAAGAGAGTTGTGTTCGGTTGTGTATTACATCTTAAGCTCTCGTAGCAAACAATTGTAGCCAACTGATTTTTTTATATATATATTTTTTGGGCAGCCTTATGAAGAAAATAACCCCACACTAAGGTACAGTACCGGGTACATTTTAGGGTATGCACTTATGCGTCATCTAGTGCATTCCTCATGCCAGGGGCCCAGGGGTCCGCTCTGTGTGGGAACGTGGGGTGACGGCAGAAATCAGCCCTTGAGCCGAATTCAAATATTGAGAACCGAGTAGTAGAACAAGGTTCATTATCTATCATTATTATTATTACTATTACTGCTGCAATGGACAGTTCTTGGTGACTTTCCAAGCTGCAATGCCTCTTCTTCCAATAACTCTTTTTAAAGTAGGCCAAAAGCCATCGTCGCCAAAATCAAGGTCATCCAAGTTTACATGTTGTTTATGGCGCCACACTTCCTCAAATTTAAAGCCATCCGTTTCATTCAAGACATACTTGTCCAGAAATGTTGCTGATAATGGCGCTATGAGATAAGTCCCATTTTGGTTTTGACCATGACATGGAGCCAAGCGTTCAAGTTCTCCAAGCATGAGATCGCTTTTTAAGCCCATGATGTCGTGGGTGTTCAGGACTTCATTCTTGCCATCCAGCAGCCAGATTGGGGGGCTATAGGTCTTCCACCATATAGCCTGAGTAGCATCGGCCTGGTTGCTCAAGAACACCTGAGTAGGCACAACACCACCTTGGTGATATACACCCATTAAAATGCCAAAAAAGGCATTGAATATAATCCATGCCCAGGCCCAAATTCGGAGACGTGTTCGGTTTCTCGACAACTGAATAGAAGACAAGAACAGGGGTATCGTTGGGAGTAGGAAGCGCGCCTCTTGATGCTGAAATATGGAAAGGACCAAAATCCCTGATACTGCAGAGTAGAAGCGCAACGAAAGATGCGGCCGAAAGAACAGTAGCAGAGCAGCAGGGCCTAATAATTGTGGCAGGTTGAAGAGTATATGCTGATAACGTGCGTGCAATCCATGCAACGCGAGATTACTTGAAACCAAGTTATAGCTGAGATTATTGAGAGGTGTTATAGTCGGGTGAGAGAACAGGTAGGACCAGGTCACCGAATGGTCTGTATAGAACTTCGTGTCCAGGTAGATGGCAATAAAGGTCGTAAAAAGCGCACTAAGAATCATAGAAAGCAACGAGAAGGGTCTGGTGGTTTGGTCAGCATAAGTCACTTAAGAATACACCAGGGAAGCCTGTACTTTTTCAAACAATGGGGTATCAACCGAAGGCCAGGAATCAGCAAAAAGGCTGGAAATGTGATGCGGTTGAATATTCCGAACACGACCACAAAACCAAGAATAGACGAAGCAAAAAGTGAGGATCGGTGCTGTGAAGTTTGTCAATTGTCATTCTTCCAGAAGACAGTAGAGTAGAGCACCTACCTTGTCTTCGACAATCCTCTGGATAAGGACAAGACTCCAAGCCACAGCTAGTGTTTCTATCGAGTTTGAAAACGTATGGGTCTGATACGTCCAGGTAACGTATGAGGAAGCAACCAGCAGAACTGCATGCCGTCGATGCCGTGAAGACTGAACAAGGTCATGTATAGCCCAGTCCTCTAGAACGAAGCTCAGCGCAAACATCAATATGCGCAGGGTCCAGAATACAGCGATAGGGGGGACCTCGCCATCATTCCCATTACCAATCCACAGCCAACGAAGGAGGAGCATTGGAAGGCCATAGGCAGGCCATAATGGAAAGACGCTTCGTACGGGGGAATCGGAGGTAAATTCCCAGGTCAACTTGACTGGGTAGCTGAAAATCTGGCCTGGTTGAGAGCAGGGTTAGCTTTGAAAGCTCCAAATTGCGCATTGTAGCTCTTTTGCTGCGCATCTTCGCAGTTATGCGCAGGAATGCTGCTGTCACCATCGATCAAGAAACACGTACCAGCTATCACCTCGGGCCCCTGGAAGTTCTCATCTGGATGTAGGTAGCTTGGAGTCAGAGCAAAATATAACCTCACAAGCACCAGGAACAGGTATGTGCGCCTCCACATTGTTTATGGTCGGTCAATGGTGTTCACGTCGAACATCTGTCTTTTGATATTTGGAGACGACGCGGACGCGGTACTGGTATATGTACGAGCGTGAGCATTGGTAATGCTGCCAATCTGTGGAGAAGAATCGCGTGGTCGAAACGTTGGGAGACACTTTGTTGCCGTTCCAGGCACGGGATGGGAATTCGCGGTTGACTTTACAGGGGTCAGTGGTACTGTAGAATAAGTGAGCCTTAGTGAGGTAAGCTGATAACCGTCAATAGACAGGGTCAGGGGAGTTTTTTTCTATTGTTGGACCTTGGAAGATGCGAGAGAGACGTGCGCATTTATGAAAGGGCATGTAATAAAATTCTATGGAACTTTGGAGTTGTGCAGAGAATTAATATATCATCCTTTGTACTCCGTACACTCTTTCATCTCCACAAACTGTGAGACCATGATCAGGCGCTGCGAGCACGGCTGGTTTCTCTTTTCTCTTGGACGGGTGATCCCTTCCTTCTACTGTAGCAAGTGATCCAGTATCAGGCATCATGTCCAGAAAGAAAGAGACCTTGCGACGGCAACAACTTTGGGTTTCCATGGTGAAAGGCAATAAGGACGGCATTGTGGTTCGAACGAAATAGATAGCGATGTATAGCTTGCGTACTTTCACTCCCTATGATGGAGTACATGCACTCTGAAAACAAAGCTCTATGGGAATGTTCTGGATACCTTTTCTTTGTATTTGTCCTTTACTGTGCGTACTCTGGGATGACTGCAATTGTGCAAAGATACAAGCATGTAAAGAAGAAAGTGAGGTGAAAGGCTGAGGACAAGGCTGCCGGCAAGACTCCCGAGGTCAATAATGTGTGGGTTCCCTACCTAGCTAGGTATGGGGGGGTACTTTATCAGGATGGAGGGGAATTGTGAGGTCGGTAGGTACGCAGTAGACGGATCAAGCTAGCCGGTACATAGGTAGTTTTACCGCTATTACCGTTTATTATCAAAGAGAACAAAAGAGTTGGTTCAAACGCTCTGCTGCCTATTGGCGCCTATTTCTGGCTATTTCCGGGCGGTCAAAGACTCATCCTATTGTCCTCCAACTCCCAAGGCTGCAATGGTGAATTGGACTGATCCACGCGCTAAATTAGCGTCATTGCCGCACCTTGAATTCAAAAGCTCACGACTTCTCCTCCACATCATCCTTCCTACTCCATCATCCAACATCCACACAACATCTTATCTCCATACGACCACCTTTCAAACACAAATCGTAAAACACCTCAACCCTCTTCATCATGTCTGCCGATACCGAGACTCAGAAGCTCAAGCTTCTTAGCAACGACCATGTCACAATTACAGTCGGTGGGTACCCCGCGCCATACTGCGCGCCCACTCCACCACGCATGCAATATCTGACTGACATTCCACGATAGATCGTCAGGTCGCCGAACGCTCGCTCCTAATCAAGAACTTGATTGAGGATCTGGGCGATGCTCCCCTTGAACAGGAGATTCCAATTCCCAATGTAAGCTCATATATCACCTTCACCACTTCCATCTTCAGCCCTGACATTCGTGCGCACAGGTCAACGAGGCCGTCCTCCGCAAGGTTATTGAATGGTGCGAGCACCACAAAGCCGACCCACCAACTACAGCAGACGATGACTCCGACTCTCGCAAGAAGACTACCGATATTGAGGAGTGGGACCAAAAGTTCATGCAGGTTGATCAGGAGATGTTGTTCGAGATCATTCTTGTAAGTGCCAGCTTATATGCCCCAACCCTACACTGATCTAATTTTCGTCACAGGCATCCAACTATCTCGATATCAAACCCCTCCTTGATGTCGGCTGCAAGACAGTTGCGAACATGATCAAAGGAAAGTCTCCCGAGGAGATCCGAAAGACTTTTAACATCACCAATGACTTCACTCCTGAGGAGGAAGAGCAAATCCGTCGCGAGAACGAGTGGGCCGAGGATCGCTAAATTAAAAAAAGCCTTCTTAAAGTTCATCGGGATAGCTGCTCATACATTAGATCTGACTGGGCTTGGTCTTTCAACATGAATGACAGCACGGTTTTCTTTTGAGGGCGGCGAACCATCGCATTGCTACGGTGTTTCATTGGGTTTGGCTGGAGGACTGGTCTTGAACATCACCACTTTGGTAATGAGCCGGTGTGAAATATCACATCTGGAGTGTTTTCTTTGCGTTTTTGCAGCCTGGATCCGGTATTATGGAGTTTACGGTTCTGGGCATTCTTGTATCTGCTGGGCTTCGCTGGTTCTTGCAGTACATCACAGGCTCATCAGTAGATGATGATATCAATAAATGAAAAGTTTCTCATAAATTTCCCTTTCCATTGTGCGATTGCGTGATCAAATTTCTGTAGTATTCACTGCCCGAATGTAATCATAGGATGTGAAGTTTGGCACCAGTTTTGCAAATGCTGAAGCCGTGGTGACATTGACCTTTGTTAGCTATCACTAGCGTCTTCTAATCCAGCGAACGACCGCATTGCTAGGCCCAAGTTCCCTATAAAGACTTAATACTCAGATAATTTTTTATCTACATTTACTCCGGCTATGCAACTCAACCATTTTTATCTGCAGCTGTTAGTTCCTTGAATCATTCCTCTATCCTCGTTTTTGCTTCTCCTCTTAAACGAGACAGCT
>JAJONI010001710.1:0-10654 GCA_022190145.1 Pezicula rhizophila | reverse complement strand
TACAAGACACTATTTATTTAATAAATAATAATATATTAAGTTATATTTTTTTGAGGTTAATAATACTGTATACAAAAAATGTGCTTGTTATCCAAGCTAAAATGGATAGACACAATTCTGGAATATCACTGTAACGAAGAGCCAGCCATTATTATTCATTCTACATACAGTGTATGCGCTTCGTTGCTCCGTTGCTTCGTTGCTTCGCACTTCGGTCTCGGCCAAATACTGACGGCGCCCGTTTATAGGAACCTCCCCCCCCTGTCGGAGAATTCAGGACTCTCCGCATACCTTCGCACCTTTCGCGCGCTCCTCCCACTGCAGATCCATCACATGTCAGACGCCAGACTCTGCGTCCTAACCACTGGGAGTATCGCGAATTTCACATTTTATGCAGCCTCCTTCCGTCGCTCTGCAGCTGCTTTATTAGCTCCCCGCTTTCTGCTTAGCTGGGATTATCGTCCTCTTCTCCTCCTTTTGGGCTTGACTTGTCTTATATTCTCTTCTCTTCTCTCTTCTTTTGCCTTGTTCTTGACTCATATACCATATACTGCTTTCTTCTTATTCCTGTGTGCTTGGGCTGTTACGTACGGCAGGGAAAGACCGGCCCCAAACTCTTGTACGGCGTACACGTTGAAACCTTGTTACCAGTATTGACAAGCTTACAATTACATTGCATCGAATACGAAAGGCCCTACGATACCTACCTAGACATCTCTCTCTATTCTCACAAGATTGATACAGCGAAATAATAGCATTAAACGCACATACCGACCTTCTCATCCTGCTTCTGCATCCTTTTCTTAGAGCATTATAGTCTTTGCGGGACAACTACAAGAAGTCTCAGCAACAACGACGTGCAAACTAGAAAACATCTTTCAGTTGAATCCACACTAGGTTCAGTCCAAGGCACACAACAGAATGGCATCGAACGGCCCTCCAATTCTACGACCAACTCCTCATCGACCTTTTGAACACCGTGACCGGCCCTCGATGCCGCCAAGCCCCCTTCTCGGTGCCAATCCTAACGATGCTGAGACATCTTCAACGTCCATCAGCAGATCTCATTCGATCCTAAACCTAACCTCTTCCACTCTTCTGGGAATATACTCACCCACGGGCTACAATACCGACCGAGACGAACCGACTACGCCTTGGGGCACCGGGACAGAGACACCTGCGAGCAGACCACCAATACATCGAAGACCGTCTGTTGTTCCTCCTGCAGAATCAACACCTGCTGTAATACTCACCTTGGCGATACGAACGACACTGCTGTTTTGTATGGGCACATTGTATGGGCTGCTTGTTCGACATCTGCACGACGACCGTCAATTGGCACCCTTTCAAGTCGAAGGTATATTGAAACCCAGTTATGATTGGAAGTACTTGGTATTTTGGGGTGTTGCAGGCGTTGCATTAGGCAGTTTGTTACCGTGGGTTGATACAAAATGGGAGGACAATACCGCAGACAACAATACGGCCGTCGAGGACGATACGGACAGTTATACGGGTTTAATTGGTGCTGACTGGACACCCGTGGTGCGAAGCGTGGGTGCTTTCGTGGGTATTGCTTTTGCAATTGTAAGGATTTCTCTAATTCAACGCTGGGCCGATGGCTAACTCTTATAGCGCAAACTGCCCTGGGCATCAACATTGCAAGTATCTCTGACCCTCGCCATGGTCAACCCAGTACTCTGGTACTTAGTTGATCGCTCCTTTACTGGGCTTGTTCTCAGTATGGGTGTCGGTGCTACAGGTACAGCAATTATGCTGGTAGCCAATCCAGACATGTTGCCCAGCCCAGCCTCTCCATCCCGAAATGCAACAATCACCAGCTCTTTTATCGGAAACGGCGTGGAGAATTACGTCAGTAAAGAGACCATAGAAGGTGGCATTTGGATTTTGAGCGTGTTATTCTGTAGCTGTGTCTGCTTTGGAAATATCGGCAGGAGGCTGGCGTTAAATAAGAGTATGGAACAAGTGGCCGTGAGCAGGAGATTCTCTGTACGGAGGCAATCGAGAGAGTCAAACCCTTGTTTTGGAAAGCATTAGCGGGCGTTTAGCAAAAATCTGGATATAAGGGAACGGCATCTGTAGGACTTGGGCAAAGGCTGGTATTGGGTATGGGGCCTGTGAGGAAGCAGGCGTTGCAAATCGAAAATCTTCACTTTATGCATGAGCTGGACGTGAGGAAACCTATGGGTAATCTAGATTGGTATGAAATTTCCTGTATTCTCCTTCTGTCATGTCGCAATGTTGTCTCTTGAGATCTTATATGACTCCCAAGGTATGGAGGCCAGACTCTCTGAATTAAGCCATATTATGCCAATTCATGACGTGCATGGTGCTTAACGAGTTGCTTTCACTCTGCGAGTCAGGACCGTAAAAATCCAGCACAGTTCACCGCCAGCACCAAGAGGAGCAGGCGTGTCGTGGTCATGTGAAGGATAGAATGTACGGCAAAAGGTCTCTGCTCCCTTATTTCTAGGTGGCAGAAGCCTGTAGCACCCCACAATTTTTATCGGCTGTTTAGCCACAGCGTATGAATTAGCGAATACGAGACTCTATACGATAATTCCTATAACTTTTTGCAGTGACCTTCGTAATGAACCACGAAGCGAGGGAGATATAAGATTCCACGATGGGCACTTTAAATCTCAACTATTTAACACTGACTCTTAAGCTGAAAGTCTTTGATGCGCCTGCTGGTGTCAGTAACTGAATATTCACGCCGCGTGACCTTTTTCTCTTCTCTAGCTAGCGACCGGAACAATCCAAAGCTTGCATGCAACCTTGTAGTATACACAAATAATAAATTGATGAGCTTTAAGAATCTACGTTCGCTGCGGATTCAAAATCTAAGTACTGCTAGTAAACATTGAACATTTATTTCAAAAGATGAGGTTTGATGTTGATGTAGGACAACACCATCGAGAACCTACCTACTACCTACCTACCTCGCACTATCATCGTATTAATGACGAAGATGATCCGATCTGAATGGTGTCCTAATTAAGCTAGCCAGCTGGTCTGGTGTGGTGGCCTCTCTCGCCTCCACTTTTTATAGAGGTGTCACGTTTGTTTAGTCCTTGACCACCAAATGCCTAACTCGCTGTGCATCCTTCAGATATTCCCATCTAGAAACCCCCGAATCCTGTATGATCCGTAGATGAATAGATGTAGAATGGCGTTTTCCCTAGATACGCTATCAAAACTGTAGAATTAGATCTGGGCCGCCTCTCGTTCGCTTAATTCTGCCTATCTAATGTGTCGTACTCGTGAAAACACCCTCTAAAGTGCATATCGTGGAATTCAGGAGCGCGGCGACGAGAAAAAGAATCAATCACCACGACCCAACCTACGACTTTTCATCAAAAACAACCGCTTCAATCATCTCTATTGACCCCATTAAGATTGATCCCGACTCCGTTTTCTCGAAAAACGGATGTCGCAATCGCTTTATTATGAGTGAGGTCCTGCCAGCCGACCGCTCACGGCTTTTACGATCAAAACAGGCCGAGTCAAGGTCAGTCAATTACGTTCTTTGCATGAAATTGAAGCGCAGAGGACGGCGCATCGATTCATGTATCAAACAGTGTGCTGATAATATGTAGTCGAATTGTTACGTCGCGTAAGAGGAAGCTTCGCGAGTTCTTCGCGGTTTGCGACAACTCGGAAGCAATACCTACTATTGACCTCGCTGATATCGATGTGCAACCTACAACCGACGCCGAGAAGGAGTTCCTCGATGCTTGCGATATCTCACAGTATGTTACATTAAATTATTCTATCGCGATTTGGGGCTCTAAATACGCCTGCGTGCTTTCTAGGTGGGGTTATTCTGACATATGTCATAGAAATCGACTCTTCGACGAAGCTAAACTCCCAGCACGTCGAAATTTGCGATCTAACTCGAAGCAACAATCTCCTTCTCGAGTTGTGAGCCCTGAGCCCCGAACCTTGGATACGTCGCGAAAAGTCACTAAATCTAAGGGCAAGGATGCGTCGAAAAAGAGTAGAGCTACGAGTCCGGTCTCCAAGATCGATGAACAATTAAAGATTGGTCTCACTAATAGCAAGGATTTGGAAGAAAGTTCTGTCAATGGAACACCTATGCAACGGTCATCTTCGAAGGGCTCCCAGACAGACTTACCAACAAAGCCTGTGGCTGTCTTGAATGAAATAGTTAAGGAGACTCTTGAGAATGTGGCGGAGAAGCAGCCCTCCCCAGCCAGTACGCCCGTTCCCGCAGGTGTTCTTGAGAGTGTAAAGATTGCGACCAAGGTTGAAAGTCCACCAGGTAGTCCAGGAGTTGATCCAAGAAAAGTTGCACCCATATCCGAGGAGGAAGCAGGCGAAGTACCAGGACCTCTCATCGATGAACAATTAACTGGCGATGACCAAAATCAAGCCACGACAATTCATTTACCTCCTAAGGACGTTCAAGAACAACGGTTGTGCGACCTAAAATCAGATAAAACTGCACGCGAACAAAAAAAAGAACAACCTGGCAAACTATCTATCAATCTGCCCTCGCGCGATGGTGGAAGAGGTGCGGATGCTTTGTCTTCTCCAGGTTCTACATCACATTCTGCAACAACGCCAGCATATCATGAAGCCTCAACGGATACCAGTCCTGACAATGAGAATCATCAATATGAGGCCGACAGATTGGACGATAAGGACGACGAGGACGAAATTCCAGAAACGCCTTCAGAAATGAGACCTATTCCTGAAGAGACAGCTAAGACAGAGGAGCGTGATAGAGAATGTGAAACTCAGCTTGATGCTTCAGATGCGGTGGAACTACTCAGAAGCAGCCCTGCTGCTGTTGACGCCCAGATACGGTCGGAAGAGCAAGCCGCAATTAATTCTACAGAAGATGCTCAAGATGTGCAAATGCAAGATGCAGCTGTTGTGGAAGCAGAGGAACCAGCTGGGCTTACGAAAGAGGCTGGGGACGTGGTCGAAGACGTTGTTGAAGATGTAGATGAGGTTGCCACAGTGCCTACAGCAGCAGAGGAACCTGCTCCAGTTCCTCAAATTAAGGAGAAACAGCTCGAGGTCGCCGATTCCGAGGATGGACAAACACCGGTCGATACTATGGATGTCGATGCTGCTACTATTAAGGATTCGTTCGAGACTAACCCCTCGACTACTAGTGCTCCAGCAACGAGCCCTGCTGCAGATGCAGTGGAAGCGACTGAAAAGTCAGCGGAGACTCCCACCAAAGAACCATCTCCACCTACTCCCGCTCCCCCAACACCCCAAAGTACGCCCTCCGCCTCAGTAGTACAACTACCACCTTTAGAACGGATGACTACCAGAGTTGCCTCTGGAGCCATTAGACACAAATCTGTTTCCGAGATCATAGGCGAAAGAGCTCTGGGTGAGAGTCCTCGGCCAAACACAGGTTCGGGCTCGGAGCGTAGTACTGCTACGAAAGGGGCTGCAGATTCTGCATCCGCACCACCTGGCAATTCCCCTTCGAGGAGCGCTACGCCTTTAACCCCAGGTCGAGCCCGTGGCGTGGCTGAACGTACCAAGGAGAGGGAACGAAGCAAGCTCTCGACTGTAGTCTTTCCGAAGAAGTCTCGAAAAGCAAAATCTGATGATCTGGTGGTGAGGGTGAACGGCAACTGGGAACTCCCGTCTGGGTCTGACGACTACTTTCTGCCAGTGCACCAAGCTAGGCCAGATGTCAAGACGATCCAGCCCACGGAACAATTGCTCTCAACCGCACATAAGACGGTCACAACCTCAAATATGTTCTTACCACATATGGAGGGTCAGATTGTACGTGTTCTAGGTCGTATTAAGGAACTACAGGCCCAACATAAATGGTCATTACGACAGCCTAAACGTTCGCGAGAACCTAATCGACCTAGCTCCCACTGGGATGTTTTACTACAAGAAATGAAATGGATGAGGACGGACTTTCGAGAAGAGCGAAAGTGGAAGATGGTCGTGGCCAAAAACCTAGCTACCGATTGTACTGAATGGAAAGAAGCTAGTCCAGAGGATCAAAAACTGCTTCAAGTCAATGCCAAGTCGCCAAGTCTACCACCAAAGAAGACGATAATTGATGGAGTTTTGCAGACCATAGTAGCCGACGTAGAAAATTTTGAGGATGCAGAGATGGCTGATGTGGCATCTAGTCAGGCTCATCCAACGCCGGACCTTGTTGCATCAGGTATGGATTCGGACTCCGTCATGGAAGACTTGGATGAAGAGCCGCGTCTAGACCTTTTGCAGACTGTTGCCCCTACAGCTATATTTGGTCTCCAAGATGACGATGTCGTGTTTGGCCTGAGAAGATCACCTGGTTCAGATAAACTACTGGAAGAATTACCCATGTACAGTGCGCCATTAATGGTACCGACAGGCCGACCAAGTTTGGAGGAGGGGGATTTCGATCCTGATGCGGCTTGGCGACTCCCGATTTTACCTCTGAGTAAGTTCGTCGAGGGTCGAATGGAGCTAAAGAACAACGCACCACCCCGGAAGACGAGTCGATTTGACTACGAAGACGAATCTGATGACGAAGACTCGGAGACTTTTGGCCAACCACCCACAAAGAGAGTCATATTGACACCGGAAATGACCTGTGTGGCTCTCTTTAATCCGGAATACAGACATATTCGGGATCGCATTCATGCTGGACACCAATTCCGACCACCTACTGAATTCCCCATGCCTAACCAAAGCTTTTTTGAGTGTCGAACAGCTTCTCAATGGACCCCTGCAGAAGACGACGAGCTTAAAACACTCGTACGAGAATATACATACAACTGGTCACTAATCTCAAGTGTGTTGACAAGCAAGTCCATGTATTCCTCTGGCGCAGAGCGACGTACACCGTGGGAATGCTTTGAGCGATGGATTTCCCTAGAAGGCCTACCTTCGGACATGCAGAAAACCCATTACTTCAAACAGTATAACAACCGAATGGAATTAGCCCAGCGAGCTCTCCTCGAGCAAGCAGCGATGCAACCTCCACAGCCAAATGCCAATGGAGTTGTTACGCCTGCTAGACGTAGACACACGACGAGTATTTCTGTGCCGCGTAGGAGAAACCAAAAGCACTTGACACTAGTTGACGCAATGAGAAAGCAGGCAAAGAAGCGTGAGACAACTGCACAAAAGCAGCAACATGCTGCTAGCTTGGCGGCAATGAGAAAGGCGAATGAGGTGCCACAACCTCGCGCTCCCGCTCATACACCTCAGGACTTCAGCCGTCTAAAGCATGAGCGTGAGGTTCAGATGCAGGAACGATTGCTCCGGTACCAGCAGCAGCAGGAAGCGGTTCGAAGAGTAAATTAACCCACTCCTCGCATTATTTTGTTACGACCTTTATGTTATGTTTTTAATTGTTGTGTTTTTAATTGTTCTGTTTTTTTCCCTTTGTTTTTCCTTGCAATATATCAGGCTTCAGGCTAACTCCCCTAAAGCAAGCCATGGCAGCGAGGAATCCCCAGATGCCGCAGCCAGGTGGAGCCCCCCAGCAGGTCAATCGAGGTCCAATGCCCCCTAATGGACCCAATGGACAGCCAATTCCAATTCCAAATCCTAACCAGCTTGCAGTACCTGGCCAAAACAGACCTCGCATGCCCATGGCACCCAATCCCATGGCTCAGCCTATGCAAAATGGTCTTCAAGTTCCCCAGATGCCCCAAATGCCCATGACTGGTGTTCCTCAAGCTCAGATGCAAGCAATAGGACGCCTTCCGGTCCCTAATCCGCAACTTGATATCAACCAGATTAGCCAAGCTCGACGAATCGCTGAACAACAACGCCAAGCTGTTCAAATGCAACAGCAAGGCCAACAACACCCAGGACAACCGAACCAAACCCACAACTCACCTCCAAACATGCGGCAAGCAAATATGAACAGCATGCCACAACAGCCCTACCCCAACATGATGCCACCCTTCTCCCAGAATCCACATGCTGTCGGTACTCCACCCCCGAATGGTCAAGGCGTACATACTCCAGGTTCCGCAGGCTCCCCACGCATGGGCTATCCTGTTCCTCAAATGATACCTCATGGTGGAAACACACAAAACCATTCGACCATGGAAGCTCAGATACGTCAAAAATTCCCTAATATCACTCAAGATCAAGTCACAACCATGATCCGCGAAAATGTAAAGCAAATGCAGTCTAATCATCAACGGCAGCTTTCTCAGTCTGCGATGGCTGCAGCAGCAGGTGGTGGAAATGTGAATGGTGGAAATGGCAACGGGAATGGAAATGGAGGACATCAGACAGTACCAAATGGATTGCAGAGTAACCCGCAAATGTATGCGCAAATGTTGAGGGAGCAGCAGAGAATTCAACAGCAACAAGCTTTGCAAGCTCCAGGAAATGGGTCACCTGTCCAGCAGCAGCAACAGCAACCGCAGCCACAGCAACAGAATCAACAAAACCAACAAAACCAACAAACTCAACAAACTCAACAAACCCAGCAGCAACAGCAGGTTCCACGATCCGGTAGTGCGGGCTCAAATGGTGGAAATGGAGCAGCATCAATTGGAGCAAATGGAAACGGACAGTCCGGGAATGGTACAAATGGGAACGTGGGGAAGTAGATGATTGTGATGATTAGCAATGTTATGTAAGAAGGAGTTATGGAGCTTGGGCAAGCAGAGAATCACACTAGATTAGATTCAGTGCTCTTTTATTATGGACTGACTATTTTGCAAGGAGCTGGGTGGGAGGGGCGTTACAAAGACCTTTTTGATTATGAGGCTTTGTTGTTGCAAAATTTATCTTTGCAAGCAATGACCATCAGATATGAATAAATACAACTTAATAATGCTTGCCTATTTGCGAACAGCAATACTTAGGGTAGTAATGTGTAGGTAGAAGTGCTAGCAACGAGATTTGCTGTGGCAAGTTAATGTTTGAGGTTGTAATAATTGTATAGAATAGATAAGACGAAGTTAGACCCCTTTTGCAACTATGAGTGTTGATTGTCTACTCACCTTCTCTATATAATCTAAAGACATATGAACCACAACTACCAGAGGTATACCCCTTGATAGTGGATCGCATTGTCGTATTCGGATGTGCCCCTTTTCGTATTCGCATACTATTAACTCTGCGCGTGACCCGAACAGCCGAAGGATAGAACTGAAGCACTAACATTAACGCTAGTCTAAAACAAGCAAAACGTTTTATCAGCCCTTGAATAATGATTATCGCCTCTTGACATTACAATCTCGACAGGCGCATCTTCCCAACGTTACCACGAATCATAACAATGGCGCCACACAAAGATACCTCACCATCCTCCGGATCCTCCACCCCCAGAATAGCAATCAAAGGCTTTTCACTCTCCTCCAAACCCTCCACAAGCACAAGCGCAAAACCAAAACCAAATCTCTCAACTTCCATCTTAGGCAAGCGTCCCCGTTCAGCCCTCGCATCCCACGATAGTGATTCCGAAGATGAAAGCGCAGGTGATGCGCACATTCGACATGAGATCGTGACAGGGTTTGGAGCAGAAGGCGCGATCGGTAAGGAGGAGAAGGAGGTGGTTGGGCCGTTGGTTATTGAACGGCTTGGGAATAGGGATTGGAGGGCTGAGATGAAGAGGAAGAGGGAGGAGGCTGTGGGGAAGGGGAAGAATCTTCTGCCTCCTGAGGTGCAGGCACAGAGGGAGGCTGTTGCGAGGGGACAGACAGTTGAGGGTGTTGTGGTTGAGAGAGGCAATGTTGGTGAAGGTGAACCGGCTTGGGGGTTGACTGTTACAAAGCGCCAGAAAGTTCAGGAGGTTGAGGCGACGGCAGGTGGTGTAGATGCTGAGAGAATTATCAATGAGAAGGGGCAGAGCAAGGATGCTGAAGTTCAGACACCACCTCAGCCTGAGCCTGAATCCGAACCACAAAAAACAGACGATCAACTCGCCCTCGAAGCATTAATGGGCATCCAAGGCGAGAAGAAAGGGCCTGCACTCGTTATATCCAGCATCAAAAATAGGGAAGGTCCTCCCATCAACGAAAAAGACGCATACCGCCTTGCAGTCGCTTCAGCACCTGAAGTCTCAACACTTGAAGATTACGAGCGCGTTCCCGTTGAAGAATTCGGTGCCGCATTACTAAGAGGTATGGGTTGGAAAGAGGAGAATAAAGTAGAGAGACCTAAAGAGGCTCGGCGGAGAGGGGCTCTAAAAGGATTAGGAGCCAGTGAGGCGACAGATGAAGAGATGCTTGGGGCCTGGGTCCACAAAGCCGATGTTAAGAGGCTAAAGAGTGGTAAAGATAGTAAATATTCAGATCGGCCGCCGAAGTTGAGTGATTATCGGCGTGAGAAGGAGAGGAGGGATGAGGAGAGGGAGAGTAGGGGTGGTGGTAGTTCTTATCGGAGAGATCGTGAAAGATCAAGGGAAAGAGATGATTATCGTGGGCGTGGGAGTGGGAGGGATAGAGAGAGGGATTATAGGAGGGATGGTGATAGAGATAGGAATCGGAGACGTTGAGTTTTAATCCCTTGGTGTAGTTGGGCTACTTTGGTGCTGAGATTGTTTTATCGTCGTATCGTAGTGCACGGGAGACGAATTCAGAGAATACTCTGTACCTATTGTATAGAAATATCGGTACTTTTAAATTTTTAAAAGGAAGGTTTATAGAATTACTATTACCTAGGG
>JAJONI010001708.1:0-10662 GCA_022190145.1 Pezicula rhizophila | reverse complement strand
ATAAAGACAAGTCTCTATTCCGAGATATCATGCGAATTGGAAAATATGCAAGTAAGAGAGACAAGGCTTTTGCCTTCCTACATTCTTATCTCTCACTTTTAGATTCTCTAAGACGCATAAACCAAAGGACTGATAATAGCGAGATAAATGTCAAAGGCGTTCTAACTGACAACGTTTACTTTGTTCACCAAGACAATTCACTGTACGCAGCAGACTAGGTGCAATATTTGGAAATCTGACTAGAGGTTTAGTTTGAACTTGGCGGAGCTCTCTTGCGCGTTTGATACTGGCGTCTAATTAGTGTGGTGGACTTCATTTTCATATATAGCGTGTCTTGAATGATTGTTTAGGGTCTGGGGGTTTGTTCGTGGAATCTTAAGGATATGCAGACTTGCACGAAAGTTAAGGCTCTGGCAAGATGAAATAACAAGAACAGGTCAAAAACACTACGGAAAATGAGTATCATGGACCACTTGTCCAATTTCCACTGCTTTTGTAGTCTTTCTGAAGCTATAGAATACTTCAGGGAAAGACACAATTTCAATTTTGGTATCGTATATTATGTCGTGATTGAACCCTAAACCCCAGACTCCCCCACAACGCCCAAAATGCAGCCTGCAATTCTCAAAAGTTTCACAAATACCTCTCACTATTTCACATCACATACCACCAACACCTGGCACCCATCCCTCCCCAATCCTCCTCATATCCTCCACAAACCTCCGACTCGTAATCTTCTTACCACCTCTACCAGTCGGTGGACAATGCTCATCGGGATCAAAGAAAGGATTCTGCAAGAGCCTAACATAAGCAGCCTGCATAGCCTTAAAAACAGCCTTCATCTCTCCCTCCCTCAATCCTAAGCTTCCAATCCCCTTACTAATACCATCATCAGCTACGATCCTTCCTCTCATATCGACAACCACTACAAAGCGTACGCCAGTATTAGTTTCGAATCCATAGGCTGCGAGGCGTTCATCGATTGCGTGTAGGAGACCGAAGTCGCCTGAGAGGTTGGGTGTTGTTGAGGCAGTTTTGGAGCGCGCTTCGAAGATGTCGAGTGTGCTGGATAGGAGGAGTGAGAATTGGAGGGGTGTTAGGATTGGCGTGGCTGCTGTGTTTGATCCGTGGGTGTTGCTTGGGAAGGTGGAGATGTGGAGGGGGTTGTTCTAGATAGCCTATTAGACTGGGGTTGGATTACTGTGAGGTGAACATACGTTTTTGCCAATTACGCCTAGGCAGGCGATTGACGGTATTGTTGTTGTCATTTGAGCAAGTTTGTGGTGTTGGTTGAAGCTCTCTGACAGAGGTTGAAGCCGAGTTCTGCCAGGCGAGGCTGACATTTTGACCAGCCAGCCTTGCTCTTCCCTCACATGTACAAGTACGTACAGTATCTTCGTATCTTCGTATATTTTTGTTTCGTAATGGCGCACATGCATTAAAGATGTTGAGCTGGTTTAAGAAATTCCTCGAGTTTCACCAGTTTATGTATTGTTTAACGCGGGGTGATTTTACTTTCTATAGGACAAAGACAAGTTTGCTCAACATTCGAACCAATGGAGGCAAGTCCAATCTAGAGCAATTACAATGAAAACTTTTAGAATCTTAGCTTCCATGACTTCGGTATTGGGTGATCAAGTTGTATCATCAGAGGTTGAGGTTGTTAAAAATGGTGATGGGCATATCAAGTATTTCTTGTATCCTTATCCTCTCAATTCCAGGTTACTATTGTGTTGACAACCAATTTTCTGTTCAAAACATGAAGCATCTCTACTGCTTTAACGTACAATCTAGTACTTAGAGAAGTTTGTATGCTGTCCAACCACAGGTTCTTGTCCAGTGCTTGGAATCGGGCGTGCGCCAAAATGATGTTCATTGGAACCGGCAACCCCAGAAGCTTCCTCCTGTAGCCCAGCCCTGCCATTCCTTTCAGCACCCAGTAGACAGTAGACAGTGTGAGCATGAAACCCCACTGTTGCCTCAGCCGTTGCTGGGTTCTTGTTATTGTCTGCTCATGCTTTGACCAAGCTCGACGAAGCTAGGGTTGATGTTGTTCCTTTCGATAATATCCATTGACCTTTCAGTCTCCATCCTTCAAAAATTCAGTCTCGTCCAAGGCCTTCAAGACCTCCTCCACCTCCCTAGGGTCGTTTATACCCCAGACTCCACCGCCTTTAACCTCATCTCTTCCTCTCATACCGACCTCCTTACCGACAAGGTTTCTACCAACTTTGCCAGGTCCAATTCCAATCCACCTACGAACACATTCCTCTTGATCCAGATACTTAATACTATCCCACCATCTAACAGTTTCAACACACTGTCGAGCTAGCAAGTCTTTCAACTCCTCTCTATTCTGGAATGGCCTTGCGCTAACATTGCTTATACATTCCATCGTCCCAGGAAATGAGAGCATATCCTGATCTTCTCGCCCCTTGACTCTACTTTTCCCTTCCAGTAATTTCTGCATTGCTTTGGCTGCGGGCTTCATCAAAGGACTGTGGAAGGGGCTATCGCTCTTCAACGTAACTGCTCTAGGATCGTGGCCTCCGAATTGTCTTAAGTGAGTGAGAAGCGTCTTGATCCTCTCAAGGTTTCCACTCAATACAATCTGGTTCTTGCTATTGATATTGGCAATCAATACTTGCTGGATCGGGGGTATGTCTTCCGCGCTTTCAGACTTGGAGCCAGCGCTATCAAGACCCAGGAATTCGTGTATCCCGTCAATTAACGGGAGCAAGTGATTAGGCTCGGTAACCAAGGCCACCATGCCATACTCGCCGCCATACTCAGCCATCGCTCTTCTTGAGCAATCAGCCATGTATTCTGCTCGTTTGCGCACCAAATATAGACTATCCTCGAAAGCTATGCATCCAGCTGATACCAGGGCTGCAAATTCACCTAATGAGTGACCCAATGTTACATCCACACGTTCCATAGGCTTGAATCCAAATTCTTGTTCCAGTGTTCTGAGAATGAGAATTGAGGAAGCCATAATTGCAGGCTGTGCATTCTCGGTCGCTGTGAGAAGGGTGTTTGGTCCTTCTTCGATTATTTTAGAGAGCTTGTAGCCAAGAAGGTCGTCAATTTCTTCGATTAGAGGTTTCGTGGTTGTTGGGAAAGCTTCGATCCACGGTGTGAGCATGCCAACTTTCTGTACTCCCTGTCCTACAGCCAGTTAATGATCTGATTTTTGGGCAACTTTGAATGGAATTACCTGGGAAGAACATGGCTGTCCGCGGCCGACCAGCAATGGAATAATTACGCCGTGCATTGTTTTGTGTGTTTGTACTTGTGGTTATGTTGGGGAAAATCAATTGGAAGGATCGTCGTGACGGAGAGTTAGCTAAGCCCTCTGCGAGTCCTTCCCGGCTGGCTGTAACATATGGCTTTGGCAAACTGCCCGCTATGCGCTTCATCTTGGAGATTGACACTATTGTTCCGGACCAAGCTGGCCAGCTCGAGGGAATTGGGAAATGCCTTAGTGTTAATATGTTGAAAGAATAGTGGTAGCTTGTTGTTTTGTTGTTGGTGACTCCCCACAAGCTCGGGAAGGAGACGAAAGCTCAGCGAGGCTGTCGGTCCAAAATTGCCGAGTTCGGTTTTGCGGAGGCGTGACAATGGGAGGAGGAGGAGTCGCGTAGTTCATTAAGTCCGGAGTGCATGACGTATTCTACCGGAAGCGGACAACGATACAGAGACTTGGACGGTTGGACTTGCACTTTGCGTTTTGCATTTTGATAACCACCATACAAATTACAACTCACCCAATTTATCGAAGTCTTGCTAAGATAAGTAAGTTTCTTTGGGGCCATGAATACCAATTAGGACCTGGAGAGACCATAAGTGAATTTGTGTGCCCATGGTAGGCATTCCTACTTAGCAGACATGACTGACTTCACATCTGAACTCTACGTAGGTAAGTATCAAATGGGGGTAAGCAATGGCCGATAGACTGTGAGGGCTTGAACCTGTCGGAAGAAGTTTACTCTGGTATTTTGGTATTTTGGTATTTTTGATATTTTGGTAGGCGAGTAATACTCTCTCTTTAGATTGGTCTTCTCTGAGGATACCACATGAAGTGACCCAAATATTAGCCTGAAGGTACTTGGTCCCTCAGACCTGCGGAAGTTTCACAATGGCATCTAGCCGACAATGTGGTGGAAGCATTCCCGATGTACTTACTCTTCCGAACTCCGTAAATCATAGCTCTCGTTAACCCTTTCCGTTGCTCAAGAAACCATACCCAACTCCGAAATGTTACTTGAAATTCAATGTGCCTTCAACCAACCAAGCATCTGATCAAATGCCTGTCCTTGGGCAACCTTAATCAACGAGTCCTCATACTCTCCCACAATTGCAAAGCCTAGTTTTGTATGTCAACGAATGGTATGGAATACAGAGGAGTGGGTATATACCATGGGGAACGCGAGGATGAATTAAGAACTCATTCACAACTGAAATCTCTTTCAAATGCTGTTCTCCGTATTCTCGTATGTCTTCGGGAAAGAGTTGATCATTCTCCACACAGATGAATGCTAAAGGTGACTTGGTCCCGTGGAAATCTTCCTTAGTAACCAACGTCGCATGGGCTATGGCACCAGCCTTGATAAATGGACCTTTCTTCACAACGCCAGCCTCTACATCTGGTGCTGCTTGCTGACCCCAGACGACAGTATCTGATTTTTCGCCCGCAAGGAGCAAAAGAATCCTTCCTCCAAAGCAATAGCCGACTAGGTTCAACAGCATTAGCATCAGCTTCACTGTACTACCGATTTATCCTGCCTACCTCCATAAATTCCATCTCCATTCGCAACAGCATCAGCGAATTCGTCTTTAGCTGCATCAATAACCTTGTGGAGTATGGGAAGGACCTTTTCGGGCGTCTGTCGTGCCAGCCACATGTCGATCAGGAACGATTTTGAAGTTTCTGCGAATTTCATCTTGATTTGCTCAAGAAGTGAAACGTCCTTTTCTTCCTTGTATGTGGGAGAGCCTGGCAATGGATCGTTTTGAAACATATCTGGCATAACAACCAGAAAACCTTCCTGTGCATATTTGTCTGCTTGGATCTGGTTGTTATCCGAGTGAAGACCAGTAGCACCAGTCAGAAAGAGAAGAAGTTTCGAAGGGGAGTGAGGATAGTCAGCAGGTTTCGAAATATAAACCTGTAGGTTTGTCAGTGCTTGACAGCGCTGATAGTCCGCTGGTGTCAAATACGTCAACGCCTCCTAACTGGCTCATTTCACCTGAAGGACCTTGCCCAAAAGCTGACAACAAGTCAGCAACGTTATTAGCAAGATATTCCTTCTGTACTGACGTGTTTTCCTGTCGGTTATGCAATGCTCCTGAAGGGTAGGTCAGTAAGATACACATTCGAATGTAACAGTTTACACGTACTCCTAGACTTGGACCACTTTGCGCTGGCGTGTCTCCTGGAAATATGCTGCCTTCGGCCTGGGTCTCAGTGACATCTTGAATACTATCGCTCTCGGGCGCCTTCGTTGCAACTTCTGGTTCAGCCATGATTTTGTATGTGTGTAGGTTACTGTTCGAATGAGTTGTTGATGGTATGTATGTCTCTCCGAGCTCATCCAAGGAGGCAATGCACCAGACCCCTAGGTAGGTACTGTCTTGGCGTTTAGCGGGGTTCTTGCTTAAGGACTAGCGTGCCTAGTCCAAAAAGCACTCTACGCGCCTTTACGCGTCTTCCCTTCCCATAATCAACAACTTCGACAGAATCAACGTCGACCCCTCCGATCCTTCATCTTGAGTCCCCCTAAATAAGCAATTATGGAGGCCGCACGCGCTCAAGTTACCCAAGGTGCTTTAGAGTATGTTTTCTACCTCTGGAGGTGTCTACTTGCTTACAAGAAAAACAGCGCCATCTTCAATGACCCTGGCAGACTTGAGAGAGAGTTTCCGGTACCCATATGTCAGTGTGTGCAGATCAAGGCACTCGCCCAAGCTGGTGTTGAAGGGGCTCCTGAGAGATATCGCATTGTGTTGAGCGACATCAAGAACTTCGTGCAAAGCATGCTTGCCACTCGTATGTACCCGACCAGATCGTGCTAATTTACAAAATTAACGACCCTTCAGAAGCAAACCATATCGTGCATGATGGAAAGTTAAAGAAGGGGTCTTTTGTCAGACTCAAGCAGTACCAGGCCAATTCTGTCAAGGGCAAGAGGTTTGTTGTTTATGAAGAACCATCGACAATATGATGCTAACCATTTTACAGAATTCTGATCATCCTAGGCATTGAAGTCATCGAGGAGCTAGGCGAACTCGAAAAACTGGGTGACCCAAAAGCTCTGGAGGTAAAGGAGGAACAAGATGTCAAACCTGCGAACACCACTATTGCTGGAAACGGATTTTACGGAAATAAACCACAACAGCCTCCACAACAAGATCGTGCTTTACCATCGCGCTCGGGCCCAACGAGCTCTGCATCCGCACATGGCGCCATATATCCAATCGAAGCACTGTCTCCATATGCGAACAAGTGGACAATCAAAGCCCGAGTTACAAATAAATCCGACATCAAGACTTGGCACAAGCCCACCAGTGAAGGTAAACTGTTCAGTGTCAATCTACTAGACGAGAGTGGAGAAATCAAAGCTACTGGATTCAACGACCAGTGCGATATGCTGTATGATGTATTCCAAGAAGGCAGCGTATATTACATCTCAAGTCCATGCAGAGTCCAGCTTGCAAAGAAACAGTTCTCAAACATCAATAACGACTACGAGTTAAGTTTTGAATCGGGCACCATTGTCGAAAAGGCCGAGGACCAAGATAATGTTCCGCAAGTCCGTTACAATTTCACTACCGTTGGAGATTTACAAACTATTGATAAGGACTCCACCATTGATGTTATCGGAGTGCTCAAAGAAGTTGGCGAGATGTCACAGATTGTTTCCAAGACGACCCAGAAGCCATACGAGAAGAGGGATCTCACCCTTGTCGATGATACTGGTTATTCAGTTAAATTGACCATATGGGGAAAGTCAGCACAGTCTTTTGATGCAAACCCAGAATCTATTGTTGCATTCAAAGGAGCCAAAGTCTCAGATTTTGGTGGTAGGAGTCTAAGTCTGCTATCCTCCGGTTCTATGTCTATCGATCCAGATATTCAAGAAGCGCACAAGTTGAAAGGCTGGTATGATTCCCAGGGTCGAACTGATACTTTTAACTCACACTCAAACATGGCAAGTGCTGGGGGAGCTGGAGGTAGACAGGACCAAAGCAAGACATTAGCCCAAGTCAGAGAAGAAAATCTCGGAATGTCGGAAAATACGGACTGGTTTACTACAAAGGGAACTATTGTCTATATCAAGCAAGATAATGTGTCCTATCCTGCCTGCTTAAATGATGGCTGCAACAAGAAGGTTATAGACATGGGAGACGGTACCTGGCGATGCGAGAACTGTGACCAGACACACCAGAGACCACAGCACCGCTACATCATGTCTTTGAATGTGAATGATCACACAGGCCAGCTGTGGCTCAGCTGCTTCGATGACGTTGGACGCATGATCATGGGCATGTCCGCAGATCAGTTGATGGAGCTTAGAGAAAACGATCAAGCCGCCATGGAAAGAGCATTTGAAGATGCCAACTGCAAGACGTTGATTTTCAGATGTCGAGCTAAGATGGACACCTACCAAGACCAGCAAAAGTAAGATGTTTGGATAAGAGCCTTATGACTATTACTGATTATTCGTATACAGAATTCGCTACCAAGTCCAGAGCGCTAGCCCAATCAACTTTACCACTGAGGCACATAAGTTAGCCGAACTTATCAAGAAGTACAGCATGGAATAAAGAATACAAACGTTCACAAGTCAAGCTTAATTATCGGCGACTGTCACTGTATCGAGTAAGGCTGCCATCGATTTGGATCGGCTCGTTAAATTATTATCAGCCTCTAATGAGTAGAGCATATGATGAGCACACCAATGTGTCATGATGGCAAGGTAAGGCATTGGCGTTAATGGCTAGGAAACTCATGAGTTAAATGCAAGAATGTCAAAATTGAAATCATTGTGTACAACTCATGGTGTAAAGGCAACCGCATATGCATGTGTCAGATAAATTTACTGGACCAAACATGGAATCTGACTCAAGGTTCAAATATACTTCTCCAAGGGGAAGATTTTATTAACTCAATCCAGTGGACTTCTTCCTAGTGGGAAAGCGAATCTAAGGTCACCTCAACCACTATCATCTCGCCTCTCACCAAGTCCTTCTGGTCCTTTTCCCCAAACACCAGCCTTCTTACCCCACTTAGTCATTCCCCAAGCATGCCACCCCCCGATTTGCGGCGGTTCTACAAGCTTCTCCTTAAATGAACTGCTAGCAAACTTCTTCTCTCTCTCTTCTATCTTGCCACGCAAATCAGCTGGTCTATCAAGTTCAAATGATTTTCCTAATTTCACATCTGTCTTTATCCCATCCACTACTTTCTCCCGTGGTATCTCAGGAGTTACAGTGCGTTCCCATCTCCTATCCTCGATTGGCAAAGGCCTCCACCATCCAAGTTCAGACCTGGCATGCCACCTTGCACCGCACATTTCCCAGAGCCTACTCCTTGCTCTCTTGTAAGCAAACCGCTCATCCTCACCAGTAAATGAACTTGTCATTCCAAAATCAACTCGGCGCCCGATCTCAATCCCCGCATTTGGTGCGGACCCAAAATCCGAGTCTTGGCCAGGATCGTACCCTGTCTTTTGTTGTTCTTCATACGATGAAATATTAGGTCGAAAGGGAGATGTTTGGTCTTGATAGATCTCGGAGAGAGTTTCGGGATAGACTGCATCACCGCCATCATTTGCGTTCTCTGAAGGGAAGGTTGTGCGTGTTGGGTTGACTGTAGTCTCAGGGAAGAAAAGCTCATCTGGACCAGCTTCTGCTCTGATTATGAGCTTACAACGTGCTTCATAGAGTGCATCGAGGAGGGTAATTAGACGTCTTGCCTCGTTCTTTTGTGAAAGTGTGAGAACGGGGACTTCGTCAAGAATGAGCGTGTCAAAGGTTGATGCTAAAGTGATATAGTCTGCTGGACCAAAAGTTCCTCCACATAAGTCCGGAAACGACCAATAAGTTACACCTGCAAGATGTCGTGATACTGGCACTTGCCTACCATACACAAGTAAGGTCGTGGATTCCCATAATATGGGGTCAGGTGTTTTGGATTGAAACGCAGCTCGTACGGCATTGTTCCAAAGACTTTCGGCATGGGGTGAACTTAAATAATACTTCTTTGGTGTTCCTGCCGTTGCTGCGTCCATGCCTTCTTTTTCCTTCTGGATAGTATTAACACTCTGTTCGTATCCAAGCCCAAAATTTCCTAGCTCCAACTTCTCCAAGCCAGAACATCCTTCGACCATCTCTTCTCTCATTGTTTCAAGGACTTGTTCGGAGTCAGCATCCTGTTCAATCTCCCTCCTTCTCCAATCTCTGCCTCCCTCCATATCCCATGTTTCGCATCTTGCTTTCAACACTTCAACAAAACCGGCATATTCTGCGTTGCTAGGAAACATGCTGAAATTGCTTCTACTTCCTGCTAGGCCGAGCCAATTCCTCACCAAACCTCCTCTCCTTGATGCAGCATAATCTACACCACTCGCCTTGGCTAATTCATCTGGTATCCGGTTTGAACTTGCAATGAGCACGCCACCAAGTTGAAAAAAGGATGTTAAAAGTGTACTCAAGATCTTGCTTGAAGCCCTGTCCGGTAGCTGAAATTCGTCGAGAAATAGAATGGGACTCTTCTCAATCATATCTTTAGCCAACCACAGCAAAGAGTGCTCTTCTTCCTCCTTGGCACCCCTCAAATTTCTCTCCCTCCTTAATTGCTCCAAGCGTGCTAGGGTCTCGAGCATAAAGGTGGAGAAATGCCATCTTCTTTTCCGTTTGTTTGGCAGGCTATCCGCTAATAAATCAATTAACATTGACTTTCCGGTCCCAACCTCTCCATGCAGCAACAGTCCACGAGGAGAGTCTAAACTCATAGCTGCTTCATGACTGGTAAGTACTTTCGTCAAAGCGAGAGTATCAGCCCTTTCTTTCTTTAAAAATAGATGAGCAAATAATGGATTCTGTCGTAAAGGATGACCTTTCACGGCCACAACTCTTTCCCCATTTTCATCTTCATTCTTAGGAGCAATGGTCTTGCTAATGGCCTTGAGGCGATCCCCATATTCCGATGCGGGAGAGTAGTCTTTTAAGCGATGGTAGAGTTTTTGTAGGTGTAGTGCAAGACGATGCTGTGCTGGGTCTGGGTCAATTTGTTTCGTGGCTAGAAGAGCTCGATATAGTACTAGGGGATTGGTGATTGTGAGACCAGTGGTAGTAACTGGAGTTGGTAGAGGTGGCATTGGGAGCTATATTTCATCGTGAGGTTGTTGATGTTTCTTGGAGGTTGAAGTGTGAGCGTCATCGCTGGTGGTGGTTCGGCAGATCCTTGTACCGAGGAGAGCTTACAACTACTACGTACGTGAGGTACTTATCTTACTGTAACATACAAGTTGTCCCTTTCTCCTCTCAAACTCTTTAACAATTCATTAGCAGATCAATTACTTTATTGCAATTTAAGAATCAAAAAAAGCACAACAGCTCTTGGATAGCTAAATAGAGTTGTTGTCAAGGATTCGAGAG
>JAJONI010001706.1:0-10668 GCA_022190145.1 Pezicula rhizophila | reverse complement strand
TTTTATATCGCTTCTGCATTAAGCTCTCCGATTATAACGTATCGATTTCCGACTAATAGACAGAGGCCAGTAGTAAACTACGACTTCAACTACGTTAGGAAGTGTGCCTAGAAAGGACTCTTACATAGCACATCAATCTATTTTAATCTATAACCCTACATTGTACTACGCCTACAGCTACTAGCCCGTTCGTCTTTGCTAACTACTAGAAGCAATTGTAACTTGCAAGCAGTCAACCTTTATTACTACTATAGGAAAGGTGTTTGTCCTGTTTGTTTCCCTAATACTAACTATTATAATTTATATAGATTATTTCGACTTTTTTGGCTTTTTGTCCTATATTCTAAATTGCTTCTAAAGCGGGTCCACTACTGGGCTCGCTTCTACGTCACCTGACTCTCAAAGGCTTGGGCGTGGCTGTTCGGAAATTGATTCGTAGAGTCAAAGATCGAAGAGTGCTTTATCAATGCCTCTCTGTATCTAATAAAAATGCTCGAAATACAGAGTCGTCTCAGTAGGAACGCGATCGTTCTGGGCATGATAATCTACATATCGAATCCGCGGACACTCAAAAAGAATCCGGTACGCAATGTCTTGAACTAATGCTCTTGCTTCAAAACATCGTGCCACAAAGCCTAAACTTATACCAATGTTATACCTACCATTATTAGGGTCGAGAATATTCTTGGTTATATTTTACCTTAGCAGATAAGCAGGTGGAAGTTGACTGTTATTGTTGGAATACTCGCAATAGCACTTCATACTAAGCCCGTAAAACCTTGTGTATAATGTATTTTCCTGGAACTTCCTATTCAAAGATATATTCGTCCTTGAACCTGTTTGCTTCCTCCTGCCATATTTCTCGCGCCAAATACTCTGCATGGTGATATGTAGCTTTGTGCTTGTGCGGCACAGAGATGAAAATGATCCAAATCTGCCCTGGCCTGTCGCCTCCATAGAGTTTATTAAAAGCTCGACGTAGGGCATCGATAAAGAAGGTTGGATCGGTTTCCAGAGGTAGTCAGGCGCTACTATACGAGTTAGTTCACCTGAAGGATAGGGTACGTATTGATAACCAGCCTGCCTGCAGACTCACCAGCGCTAGGATTCTAAATTGCTCAACCAGATGCTGAGCCTAAACGGTTTGCCAACCGCGGTGACGTTCTGCTCCCAGGTCTGTAGACTTTCTTCACCTTCTCTGCCTTCTTCTCATTTTTAAGCATCAGCTCAAAACTACGCGCGTAAGGAATTCCCAACTTTGAAGGTGTGCAAACTGTTATTTTCTCTAACGTTGAGGGTTTCTGAAAGCGCCAAGTGTCTACGGGTGGTCTCATCCGTTGGTCCTCGACGAAGTCAACTCTCAGCGATTGTAGACTTGTACACAGTTCAAGACACGCCAACGTCTCAATGTGATGATGTCTTCCCGATAACCTTAATCTTAGATGCGGGCAATTCTCGAGGAGAAGGCTTGGTAACTTCTCAAATTCTGTATCCAGAATCTCGAGATCAGTCCCCTGTCGAGATTGGTGTAGTATAGGCTGTCCGGCGTGATGTAAGTACTTCGATACTCTCAGAATCGCAAGGTTTTTCGAACAATCTCTGTCCAGAAAATATCTCTTGAGAATTTGAAGGAGTATTTCCGAGGGTAGTTTTAGCAATGGGGAGTTGCTAACCTCCATTTCCTTTGTGATTAGGGAGTGGTTTCGAATTATTAGATTTGAGGGGCACAGAGATTGTCAAGAAAAACAACTAAAACAGGGTCAGAGTAGTCGTTTCAATACAGAATACTGTCAAGAAATGGCACGTGTAGAGAGGTCATGTGCGACGCTTCTGGTAAGGGGGTCGTAACAAGTGCTACTGGTGGACAAAAGCCTTCGCTCCTTACTTAGTCAGCAACCCCAACATCTACTTATACAACTTCAAATAGTTTTAATTTAGTCAATTTAAGAGCTATAAAAAATCCGTTGATTTTAAATAAAAATTTCAAGTAAAGTTCTATAAATAGAAACCCTATTACTTAGTGTACCAGCCTCCTGCAGTCTCTACTGCATTAACTCTCTTTTGCATACCAGATGCAAGCATATTTAACATCTCTCCTTCTAATAACTACCAAACGTCCTTTGCATAAGCTATCAAGTGCTGCTTTGTTGCAAGATTATCTCTTATAGTTACAAATTCAGGATGTAACTCAATAATCTTAGCCTTCAGCAGTTTCCATGGATTTTCAATGGGGTTAAGATCAGTTGAATAAGGAGGCTAATCAACTAACCCTATCCCTATATCATAGAACTAAGCCTGCACAATATGAGCAGTATTGATAGGTATATTGTCAAGTATCTTTGGAAGGTGTTCCTCGAGAACTTCAATCGCAGAGATGGCCTGCCACTTCGTGGTTTTAAGACACATGAGGTCTAGTGAGTTGCATTTCCGAAGATTCTTCGACAGGTAGATGGTAGGAGGTTTTCTTGCTCCACAATTGCAGGATATGATACCCCATGATTATGGGTTCTTACTACTCAGTTTCGAGTGCTAGGACATACCCCTTCTAGTGCTGGGCGGGAGGTATTAGGTGGTTAGGAATGGTGTTGTAGAGTGTAGGTTAGGGGGCATTCGGTAATTCGGGTGCTTCGGAAAAACCGCACAGACTTTTGTCCACATACTGTATTTACTTCTAGTCAAAAGCTCTTAGTGCTAAGCTCCCATAGGAATTTTGCCTTTCTAAGGCAGATATTAAGAGAAGCTTATTTTCAGTATATTTACTTAAATAGTTCCTCTTATAAGTTTACTTAAAGTAAATTCTTAATACAAGGTGTTACGGTCCTTACTTGGAGCCTCGCACATGGCCTCTCTACACGTTCCCTTGCTTGGCAATATTCTGTATTTAAACGACTACTCTGTCCTTCTTCTTCTTCTTCTTCTTCTTCGCCCTTCAGTTTAGAATCCTTCGTACAGATTTAACAATACAATTAATTCCTACTCATTAATTTGCCGCTAAAGCTCATGTTCTGTTGGCACGTCGCCACAGTACTAAGCTTAATCCTCTATTAGTAAAGCTTTTAAGGCTAACGTGGTATACTAGGACCCTGCGCACTTTTCCATCATTTAACACCTAGCAACTTTAAAAAGCGTTTATTTAACAACCTATAATAGAATTCTAAACTCAAGAAGCACGAATCAATCAAAGCTATTCGTACATCTAAAAAACTAAGTCGCCGATCTGTTGCGAAAGCCTACGGAGTTCCTGAATCTACACCTCAACTTAGAATAAATAGCAATATTACTCTTAGCGAACGTTGGCTAGCAAGTCACAAATTTACTGAATTAAAGGAGGAGACAATTATTTAATATATATTTAAGTTAAACATAAGATAAAATTTGTACTTTTCTTGCTTATGAGTCCATAGAAAGTCACTATTTGTAGATCCAATGTGACATGATTGGGAATTTTGTACCGAGCCATAAGCGCACCGAGTTGAAAGGATAGGAAAAGAAATTCCAGCCAGTGTTAGGATCAGAAAACTGCTGGGCTACGAGTCAGTTCATAGGGAAAGACACAATCTTCACGTCTCAACAACTCACATTAAGGCAATTTCTCGTTAGGACAGTTTGGCGCAGAGCTCCTTGCACCGCCATACACCAGTCCTTCTCAGCCTCCTGTTTGACTTCTATGGAAGCCGCACGGCTCTCAAGTACTGGACGGGCAAGTTTTATGACAAGGTCAACAGAGCTAAGGCGCTAGATTAGTCACGTAATTGCTCAGGTATCATCCATTGTAGACTTACCATTCTATTGAATAGAGAACTGAGGTGTGGCCCCGGCCTGAATTTGGGCCCAGTAAGTAGAATAGATTAGGAAACTCATTCATAGCCACGGTTTTGTAAGCTTCAATCCCTCCAAATCTATCCCAGTGCTGTTTCAAAGAGATACCGTTACGTCCGAATACAGAGTCAGCTTGCCATTGCGTAAACTCAAACCCGGTTGCTAATATCTAAAACGCTGGCCTATCAGTGATAATTTTCTTCTTTCCAGTGGGCAACGTAACATACAATGAAGTCGGCGGAGTAGACCTTCCCTGATGCCGCTATGACACTATCTGATCGTACTGAGATTATAGGGTCTTTAGTAAGGAGTATTTTAGGATTGTGGAGAGTCTTCATGTATCTATTATCAAAGATCCTTCGCTGTTCACGGGTTAGCAATATATGCGAATCTGGGTTAAAATCTCCTACTCTGCAACCCAAATCATATTGCGGAGTTAGAAGAGACCAATAACGATCTACATCATATTAGCTTTGGGTACGTTACGTTCATGTCGCATAACAAACCTGGGGCTGATTTTCGAACATAATTTTGACTTTTGCGAACAGCCTTTTCCCGTGCATGTTGCCCATTTTTATCGTCATAGAATTGAGTAAGTGCAGTTTCAAGGATCCAAAAGATAACCCAGCGAGCTATCACCAATAAGAAAGGCATGTATTGAAATAAAACTCGCCAAGGGCGGCTTATGCGGAAGTTCGGCATAGGAACATAGTACTGAGGACTCTACAAAATTGAAACAAGTGGTTATAATAAATCCAAATATATGTATATATATATATATGACTTCCATTACTTACTCTGATGAATTGAGTGATACTCTCAGCTTCGCCGATGATTGCCGGGACCACCTGGGAGGCAGAGCCTCAAAAAATCAGTCAGACGATAGCTTGCATAGTGGCTAGCATAAGGTGGTTTACTTACAGCCGTTACCGACGACAACGATGTTACGATCCTTGAGATCGTAATCTTGATCCCATTTGGCGGTGTGAACAACAGGGCCTTGGAATTTCTCTATCCCATGTATAGTAGGATACTTTGGATTTGTATAGCCTCCAACGGCCGACACTAAAATCTTTGTTTCATGCACAAAGCTTTCGCCATTATCGAGGTTCTCTAGAACAACGTGCCACCTAGAAGTCTTTTCTAACCACCGGGCACTTTTCCATTCAGTCTGTAGTTTTATATGTGGAGGAACATTGTATCGCCGAGCTACATGCCGGAGGTATTCAAGAATCTCTTTCTGGGGAGGAAATACACTGGTAAAGCTCGAGTTGGGAAACCACGATAACGAATAGAAGATGGCTGGTATATCGACACCGCAACCAGGATCTACATAGCCTTATTAACTATTATAAATATAAGATCGAGTTCTTACACTTATTCGCAGACCATGTGCCTCCCAATTCATGAGACCGATCGTATATCACATAGTCCGTAAAATCCAATTTCCGCTGAAGCTGGCAAGCCAGGTTGATGCCGGAGAATCCAGCTCCTATTATCACCACATCGTTGTATAAAGTTAGCATAGCTTTGGTCACTATTTTAAACTGTTGACTTGTTCCTGCCGCAAGAGCTTTGTGCTTTGAATCGAGATGCAGAGAATCTCATGAGCTTAACGGATATTAGTTGCAACCAGATATGATCGCCTCAGCTTCCAAAATTTATGGCCACTGCTAGGAATAATGAGGAAGCTTCCTTTTATATCTGTGCAATGACCTTAGAATTTAAGTGACATGAAGTTCTTCGTATCTAACGAGAGTAATCGTCGGATTTCACTTAGGCCGCTCTCAATGCACGTTCGGTTAGAACGAATAGCGAACAGTGACAAGAAGTGTGACAAATTTATTCCCGTTACTGTAGCCGGAGGATATCAGTCTGGTGTGCGCTGATTTCAGAATGACTGGTCGTCGTGTTCCAAGTCTCCGAGCGGGTTAGTATCTTTCCTCAAAAGAAAATGCATGCTAGCTCGACCAAAGCTATTACCAAGGGCTAATACTCACAATTCATTTACATGTGTCTATATACGGTTCATAAGTGCTAATGCTCAGCATGCTAAGATCCATTTATGTTAGTGTCGGTCCATAATAGGGTCGATTATATGGCTTTCTAGACCTCCAACCCGTGGAACAAAGCAGACTAGTGGTCTTCACGTAGTATCCCTCTGGTACTGTGGGTTATGGTCTTCTATTGTAGTTGTTGTTGATAGCTACTCTAGAATGAATGAAGTTTTATTACGCCCGGCTAAGCCTAAAGGGCACTAGTCTATATTACATAATTCTCTTCCTCCGCTTGTGTCATAATCTCCTAAAAGCCCATACATAAGTTCTTATTCAGTAAGTCTATCTAAACCAATTGTAGCATCTCTTGTAGGGTCTCGTCTGTGGTTTGTGGTAAGTAATCTTGAAGGCCGTTTCTTCAAGTGTTTAGAGTCCTATCTTCGGCGACTGAAGCGAGACCTGCTGTTGGGACGAGGGTGTATTGTAGGTTAGTCGGGGCAACGTAGAGAGAAAAAAAGGGGAGGGGAGAGGGGAGTTATCGTTCTTAGGAGGGGTTGCTGGGTGATTCTGCTCCTGTGTCAAGTCGCCCGGTGGCGATGGCAAATTTGATTGTTGCTCGAACTGCTTCCATATTCGGTGTCCATGTTGACGGGTCGGTTGGTGCTTTTCCTCCTAGGTAGAAGGATAGGCTGCCTCTTCTTGTATCTGTCAATGCCAGCATTTGCGCCCCATGGGCCTGCCATTTTGTACAGCGGAAAAGGAAGTGTGCCACTGTTTCCCTTGCCTGGCCACAGGCACACTGGTCTGATTCTATTGCTCTAATTTGGTGCAGGTATCTGTTTAGTTGTGCTATGCCTGTCCGGAGTTGTGCTAGTATATTTACTTCCCTTCTTGTTAGGTATCGTACAGAGTTCTCGTGTGTTTGCCAGGCAGCGCTGAGTCCACTAGTCTTGTATGTCGTCCAACACCTTCAGGGAGTTTTCTGTTCTCTCGTCTTATAGCCCTAGCTACCTTTATAACTGTGGCTTTTGACTGGAGTAGTGGGGCCCGGGGGGGCTGCCTCTGCTTCGCAGCCTCTTGTGCTGCTGTTTTGGCCATTTTCCCCAGCTCTCTAGCCCGAATACCGTATCAACGATGATGGGGAATACCTTATTTCTAACAGTTAGTTAGATTGCGATACTTCCAGAACATAGAAACTCTCATCCTCGGTGGCATACCACATAGTTGTGAACTACGCACCTAGTGATGTTTCCACTCGAACGAAATCTTATTCTCGATTCTTGTAACGACTGTCCTTACAACTTATGAGACAACAATAGATTTCCTTTTAAATGACAGTTACTTCCTATTGCGCTGAAGCTATGGGTGCGGCCAGCTAATTGAGGCCACTAAGTCTATTATGATGCAAAACTGTACACTATACTTAGAACTATAGACTCAGTAATTAAGCTTATCGTTTATATTTAGCATCAAAAGCAAGTCTTTAAACAGGCCCAAAGGTTAACTCCTGCAATAGCCCATCCTGCCACACCTATAACCCACACCCTACATCCTATCTCTACTACACTCATTAGTTCTAGGGATATAATGACAGTAGTGGCTTTGATTATCCCGTTATAGACTCTTAGAACCCCATCCCTGCTTAATCCGAATAGCTCTAAGTCATCGGAAAATCGCTTTAGGAGTCCTAAAGGCCCCCCAATTCTTTCACCTAAATAAACACGTAACATGGCACGTTGGTAATTCTTCACTTCTGAGGCTGAACTGTGTTCTAGTACCCAAAGATCTATATATGATAGCCCTACGAACGACTGATAGGGCGTTTTGCGAGGATAATTAGTAGAAACTGGAGCTGTTCGAAGGATAGAGACAAGCCACCAGTGCCAGCAGCCACTACTAGACGGGTACCTCGTAGACTTTGTTCCTACAAAGCCGGTGTTAGAGTGAAAGATGGACACAAAGAGGCTAGGATCCGATGACCAAAGCGTGCGTGTCCGAACATCATCGAGAAGTTCGCTAGCGAATGCAGCACATGAAGACTGATAGTGGAAGAATCGAGAGTAAAACATCGGATTGATTACTTGAAGAGTAATATTTGGGGAGTTGGTTTTGCTACTATTGTAACAAACTAGTGGTTCTGCTGTGTGGGGTGAGGATTGAGCAGTCTCATGGTTTAACTTTAGCTTCTTAAGTGACTGGAAAACTTCCGACCTGTGGCTATGCTCGCCAGGTGTAATGTAAGTAACTGATATCGGTGAGGGATGATTCTCGATACAATCTTTGAGAATGAGACGGAAGATACGTTCTAATGTTCTATTACGGTGGTCAGCCATATGCCGTGCTGGAGAGGTCAGCTGCTCCATACCTTTCAACTGCTCTAGCAGGCTTTCCAAACGCCGTCCTGACAGGCTCCGGTCTAGTCCAAGCCTGAGGAGCTTTTAGGTATATTCTTGCCGCCTGGGACAGAATTCGATATGTCGTGATAGTGGTAGTAGGCACATAGCACCATCGCACGAGGAAAGATATTTTCTCCCACATCGATGCTGTCGACACATCTAGGCCTCGTGAACTTGAAGTCACGCGCGTAACTAGCAGTGGCCCCCCTTCTACCTTTTTGAGTGTAACTAGAATATCTAATTGATTTGAGGAAGAGGCACAAGGATCACACGTGTCGATGGTATAGCTTCCACTAGTTGAAGGCATGAAAGGGGAAACATGAATATCTTTGTCAAAGTGTCCCCGAAAAGTATACAGACTCTTTCTCGATTTTGCAGCTTCGAGCTGGGGTTGAAGAGCCTGGCGAACGAGCCACATCCGTCGTTCACCATATGATGTGTTAAGCTCAGCGATGATTGCTGTCAAATCTCGATTCGCGTTGTAGAGGTACCAGAACCCCAAGGGATTGTTTACTTCACCATTGATTGAAGGTACCGTAAGAAGATAGGCATAGGCCCATTCGCTCGGATCTGCGCCCTGAAAATGTATTTAAGTTGTCGGGGGCTTGTTGTGGATACGCGATATGGAGATTGTAGGTTGTGATTTATTCACTTACCTCAAATAACAGGTACTCTCTTAATTTCTGAGCCATTGTCAAGTGAGACCCTCCCCTGGTGGCATGATCCTGGCCTCTGATATTAAACCAAGCTCTTCGAAATGGCCATCTATTCTTCGGATCATGGGGTAAATCAATGCACAGAATCGGACTATAGTAAGCGTGTAGGCCAACTGGCGTACCGACATAAAGATATGAATGTTGAAAACTGTCTTTAAAAGGCGTAAGGCGTCGATGCCTCAAGTGGCAAGGGAATACAATGGGCTTCCCATATATCCCTTTTAGCTCGTCCGCTTGTCCGTGGACTTTGTCAGTGCCCTTTCCATGATTTACAATATGTACCGACGAGCGTTTATTTGCCACGAATCCGGGAAACTTGATTGGACACATGCCGATTGTCAAGTCTGAAATGGGTTGAGGAAAATGTAAAGCCTCGAGGGTGGTTACTCCAGGAAAGATACCCTTCTGTTTCGTCGAATACTCCGGATCGACCTCTCTCACATTTCCTACCGGATCCATATATTCTGCACGTGTCTCGTAAAACTCAAGTCCCATAAATACAACAAAGGCAATTATCAGGGTCGTCCAGAGAGAGGGCATCCACATAACCAAAAACAAAACTAACAGGTTATCTGCCAGTAGTACAAATATGTTGTCCTTAAGCAAAATTCTAAGCATACACGAAGTCACCAGTGGAAAGCTTATCACAAAAACATCCATGACAGTAATGGAAGGTATGCAATCAATTGTACTTTGTACGCATAATAATTAGGTCCGGTTGAACAATCTAGAGTGCTGTGGGACTCCGCAATGGAGGCGTAGGATAGATGAGGTATTAGGTGGGAAGGTAGACGCTGTACTGGTGTTAGGAGCTCTGTTGTTAGATTATCTAACTTACTTTATACTGTGGAGGAAATTTGCAGAGCACATAGTAGGGCTGACACTCTTGATGCGTCCCAGGATTCTGACACCCGAGAAACCAATAATTGGAGGCAAACAATAAACAGCTTATCTGGAATGGTTTCCCGCAGTTTGCAGGATGACAATATTCAATCTCGATTGGTATCCCTTTTCTCGTCTATAGGGAACATAATTTAGATAAGCTTCGTGAGTTCATCAAGCACACTACAGCAAGTTCTCCGGCCTACGACATTTCTTTCAAGCCTAACGATTATACAGAAGTAATTTTAAAAGCTTAGGCACTGCGTATCTTGCGATCAAGGAAGGGAATACTCAGTTAGGTAAAGATTTGCTAGGAGTTAAAGGTACAGATCAGACTCAAATTCAATTAGAGGGTTTTTGACTAATTGCATAAATACAGGAGAAGTCAAAGGTTCTAATGCCCATATACCACGTGCTTACAATTACCAAGATATATCATGAGGTATATCCTCACATTAGAATCCGAATCCAATGGTCTTAAATTGTCCACCTAGTTACAGGAGCTTCGATTTGTATAGTAAACTTCGAAGCCGGCTTCGCTCCCAAAACTCTCTCAAAAAAGTTGGCCCCACTTTATCACTTCAGCAACTAGGGTTGACTTTAGGTTGTGTAGTACGTGTGGAGATCATGTGTCGACTTATATCGTTTGTTAAGAGTGCTATAGTTGATCACGAGAAGTATTACCGAGCGAATTTCAAGATTCCACGGGAACCGCTTAATTCTTTGCAGAGACTCTGCTTAGCTTCTAATTGCACTTCGTAGAGGATTAGAGAAGCCCAAATGTTGTTATAACCTTGAATTTATTTTATAAGCCACAAACCCTACAGTATCTTAGATGCTGTAAATATAAAAATTAGG